>CABHPH010157484.1:0-20762 GCA_902168325.1 Peromyscus nudipes | reverse complement strand
GTGTGTGTGTGTGTGTGTGTGTGTGTGTGTGTGTGTGTGTGTGTGTGCGCGTGTTAAAAGATGTTTGGCAAGAAAATTGAGTCACTGCATGGACTCATGACTATAGAGTACTTGCTTCAATTTGGGATCTCTGTATCAGCCACCTAAGAGTCTTGCAGGTTACAAATAAACATGCATGTTTTCCCAACATATCCAAGGCCTATCTAAAAGGATTTCTGCATGTGAGGTCCAAGTATCATATTTTTAACACACTCTTTATGTCAGCGTCTAAGGGACAATGTCTTCAGATCCAGGATGCACACTGAGTCTGGTCTGAGGTAGCTGCATGGGACCCAGGATTGGGAGAGACCAAGAGGGGCCTTGTGTGACTCCTTCCTGGGACTCTATCCTCAAGCACGGTTGAGAGCTCTTTCTTACTGATTCCACTGCCATCACTCTGTGGAACGTGTCCGGAAGGTGGAACACAATGTCAAGAGTTTAGTATCTTCACTTAGCAAGGCTATGAAGAGATGATTGGATTGATGTTCACTAAATCTTCTGTGTAAACAGCAGTAACTTAAGAAAATCTCCATTAAAAAGCCTACAAAGCCAAGAGCCACCAAACATACTGATAGGGACTTTAAATATGAGAATCCCAGTTCAGAGTTCGCCTAGGTTCCACATTGATTCTGTGACCCTGGAAAACTCTCTTAGTCTTTCCAGGGCTTCGGTCACTGAAGTGTGGGAAATGACACTGGAATAGGGATATGATGGCATTGGGTCAGATGTGTGATGTACTCTGGAGGGCTTGGGCATGATCAGCACTCACTGGTGCTGCCTGTGGTGATTGTGTTTACACCATCAGTATTCCAGTCACACTATGTTCATTGTGTGATTAGCATTCCCTTTTCCATGGCCATCCAAGGCATAGAGACCAGGGTTCAGAAGGACCAGGCTGTGCTCAATACATGTGCCATTGATTGAATGAAAACCAGACCGCCCACAGGGTGCACAGGATGGAGACCTACCTGGTAGAGGGCAGACTTCTCTAGCAGCCGGTTGTGAATGTCTTGAGTAAGGCTACATTCACTGACATTTGACTCGATGATTAGCGTAGGTGACAGAGACCCTGATTGTGCCTCCTGGTCCTACCTGAGGACCTGAAGAAGGGATGGGTCCTGGTTCTCATCATATGAAGAATCTGAATGCCCTCCACTCGCAGGCAGTGAACAAAGAAGGAGCATTTCCATCACGTGCCTCTCTGGAAAGGACTTCCGATGGGTGGATTCAAATGGGCTCGGCATGCCCATCACTCACATTACCCTGCCACAATGCACCCCTCCAGAAATCTGGACAGATGACTAATGATGGTAAAACTACCAGGAACCCCCCTCAGTACCCACTCTTCCTGCCAAATGGTTGAGATTCCAGGCCAGCTGGGTGTCTGCTTATTTACATAATTAATCTAGTATGAAGTCTTTATTTGTCCCCCCTCAGCTTTCTCTTTTCCAGGATAAATAATCCCCAATTCCTCCATCCATAAGCCTCAATTTTACAACCTTTTAATCATTTTGGTGGTTCCCTCCTGGATTTTCTTTTGGCCCTATTTAAGCCTTATCTAAATTTAACAGACATGCTACAAACTGCAATTATGAGAGACGAATCCATCAGAACCCGGGCCTGTCTCTCATTTGGATCCCTGTCATCTTCTCCCTGTCCGTGAATTTGACATGGAGGATTCTGGATACTCTTTCTGCTAAAACTGGGGTACTGTTAGCTATCCACCCTAAAGTATGTCTTCCAAGGTCCTGAAAAGTCAGTTCCCATGAAGGCAAAACCAAAGACCACCTGAACCCATGAGGGAAATCTTTATCCACTGGATTTGGAGGTGGCACTCAGCGGATACCAGGGTCTGTTGCAGAGAGAAGTTACTGGCAATCCTTATTGTGTGGCCTTGAGGGCCTATGCCGAGCAAGTGCTCACTAAAAGCTTTGTGAGATATTACTAGCATTAATAAGGCCCTTAATATTATTATTTTTTTCTAATATGCTATTAGAATCCATCTAGCCATTTCTGTGTCCAGGCTCAGAGCTCAAGGCTCAGGAGTCCAGACTGTGCTTAACCTGTGTCCTGCTGAGTAGCAGATCCTGACTGAATCCCAGGTGTCCCAAGGGAGCTAAGGAATACCAATGTCTCTCTGATAGCGACAGCCTTTGTAGTCTCCTGAGGCCAAGCTGGTTCGAGGCCTTATCTGACTGTCCCTGGAAGGCCCTTTGCTTACCCGACACCAGGTTGAGCCAAAGAACCAAGTCAGGCAGAGTACTTGGCTGTCAACTGAGTCTTCAGTTCTCCATTCTCAGTGGCAGCCAGCACAGGGCTTCACCACCACTCAAGAGTCCAGAAAAGGCAGCTGGGGCAGTTATAACACAGCCAAGGAAAAGTGACCATCTCTGGAGTTCTCGGGGGCAGGGGTATTTTTGAGAGTGGACCAAAACAGGAAAGGATTGGGACTGAGTTGAGATTGTGAGCTGTCATTGGAAAGACACGACCCACCCCTTTGTGTTCTCTGTCTTGCTCATACTTGTCCCCTCCTGGGTCTAATGTGTTCTGTACTGGTTAGATTTTTTCCCCTTCTCTTCCATGGTGTGGCTTGCTGTTTCCCAGGGACCTGCTTGACAGGGTGTAAACAGTGGAGTGTGTATTTTAGGAAGGATTAGCAAAATAGACATTCCTATTTGGCTGCTCTGTCAACGGTTTCATGGTGAAACTTCTACTCACCAACTCAGCACCTAATTTGGTGAGAGAGATCATTGCTCAGAACAAAAATCAAATACAGTCCTTTGGGATTTTTCTTACGCAGCATCTCATGTCACTCTGGTTTGGAGATCAATAAAGTAGAACCCACTCCTCATTACACATTAATCATGAGTGAGCTGAAGCCAGAGCAGGGAAAGAGACCTTGCACTTCCCTCCAGAAAGACAGCCTGGCTTTGCTATAGACAGTTCAGGGTTGGTATTGATGACTGCCAAGTTGCTAGCTCTCTTGTGGTCACAATTGACTTGCCCTGTGGGGTACAGAGAGGGGTGCCTTCAGCCACATGAGAGAAATCCTTGCGAAGGACACAAATCTTCAGAAAAAGCCGTGTCCTGGTTAAAGCGTTTCATCATGCTGGCTGACCAAGCATTCACTGGGTGAGTTAATCATGATTTGTATGATTTATAACAGATTATACTTCTTATCACAGGGATGAACAGAACTAGGAGCGGCCATGAATCTTAAGTGTCCCCCAAAGACCCAGGGGTTAAAGGCTTGCTTCCCAGAGTGCTGTGATTAGAGGGGGCAGCACCCTTAAGAGGCGGGGCTTAGAGGGAGGTCTTCAGGTCATTGAAGGCAGATTGTTGATGGGTATAGTGAGTTCCTCTCTCTCTTTCACAGCCCAGCCATGGAGTGAATGGTTTTCCCCATTACACAGTTTGACCCCGTGTTTCCCCACTCTTGAGTCCAAAACAACAGGGACAACTAATCAGAGATAGAAACCCTCAAAAGTGTTCGCCAAAGTCGACATTTCCCCCCCTAAAATTCAACGGGCCTATCCTCATTGTGTGAATGAGCGATTTCATTATGACATTTTCACACATGGATCCTTTACTAACATCTAGCTCTCACTATCCTCTCCTGTCTCCATAACAGTCTCTCCTAAGGCCACTGTCTCAGCTTTGTATTCCAGTGACAGGAAGCTGATCCACACACCAGGGTTCTTAGTCCCCAGAGCTTCCTGGAGCTAGACCTCTGGGTAACTTTGGATCCAGAAGTAGAGAGGAGCTTGGGGCTTTGCATAGTGACCCTGGGGCCACTGGAACAAAGTATCCCCCAACTGGGTGGCTTTCAACACTAAAACTGTAGGCTCCGAGTTCTAGAAGCTCCACACTTGAAACCACGTGTCAGCACAGTTTCGTTTGCTCAGGTAGCTGTGGGTGAGAGTGTGTCCCATTCCTTACTGTCCACTTCTGCTGATGGTTGTCTTTGGTGTTCCCTGGTCCATGGCTATGTCACCAGTGTCTGCTTTATCATAAGACTTCTCTGTGTGTTGTCCCCTCTCTTTCCTTATAAGAACCACCGGCCATATTGGGCTAACAACACCCACCTACGCACACCAGACTCCAGCTCCACCTGATTACCCACAAATGCCACATTTCGGTTCTGAGGCTTAGGACTTTGACAGGTGGTTTTAGGAGACAGGATTTAAGCCTTAATTGATTTTTGGAAGCTGGCTTGGTTGGTTCAGCCTTAGGTAAGGGGGCTCAGGAGAAGAATAAAGCACCATGCCAAAGTAGAAATCACCTTCAAGGGTGTATGAGTTTCCTGTGGACTTCTGTAGCAAGTAACCAACCACAGACTTCGTATCTAAAACAATGCTGTATCCTCTTCTAACTCAGGAAGCCCAAATCAGTTTCAATGAATGTTGCATAGTACTGTCATCCTCTGAGCAAAAAGGCTGCCAGCCCAGCCAGTTGTCCCTGTGGCAATTGAAGCTGCCTCCCTTTGGTGGAGCCTGGAAGATGATACCACACTGTCTCACAGCGACTTCCACTAGCATCCCAGCAAAGCTGAGATGTTTACTGACTGCTCCCCATCTGTCATTAATTGAAAGCTATTTCTGGAGTGGTTTGGAGTACTTATTGTAAACAGCCTCTGTCAGGGTGTGTGTGTGTGTGTGTGTGTGTGTGTGTGTGTGTGTGTGTGTATAGACCAGAAGAGGACAGTGAATTTCCTGAAGCTGGAGTGACAAGCAGTTGTGAGCCACTTGATGTGGGTTCTGGGAACAGAACTCAGGTCCTCTTTAAGAATAGTTCACATTCTTAGGGGCTGACCCAGTTTTCCAGCCCATGAGTGACAGCCTTCGAAGCAGTCCTTAATCCACGAACAGTCCGATCTTTCATCATGGATTCCCATGTCCGGCACAACTCTGCAAAACTTACCCTCACACAAGGTAAAGGACCTGAAGCAGGTTCCCAAGGGCTTTCTGTTGCATTGATAATGCTAAGAATTGAGTGCTAGCACGGACACCAAGGTTACTGAGCACTGAGAGCCCAGGAAGTAAGGATCAGGCTAGGATGGGTTAACGGGTCTTAATTAGGGGTGTGTGTGTGTGTGTGTGTGTGTGTGTGTGTGTGTGTGTGTATCACCATGAGCATCTATGCTCCAGGTGTCTCTGCAGGTGTCCTCTGGATAGTAACCTGAGGATGAAGGGGGCATATATATTTCCTCTGGGGAGAGGAACGGAGGACGACACTCCTAAGTAAGATGGCCACAGTCCATTCTGGAGTGCGAAATTAGTTCATGGGGGAAGGGCTCGCTGAGACCCTGGAGCTGGCAGCTGTGCCCTGGTATGGCCCCGTCGCTTGTGTTTGCCTGGGGTTTGCATGGATTGCTTAGCTCCAGCTGTGACCATTGTTAAATATTTTGGACACCCTGGGTGCTGAGGTCAACACTGGCTGTGAGGATTGAGTTCGAGGTTATATGTGACAGCTGTTTGTAATTTGTGAAGTGGCTGGGGCTGTTTGCGGGGCTCTGTGTGACAGAATCGGAAGAGTCCAGTCATGGGGCCTGTATCCAGGCGTCTACATGAGCAGGACACTCCTAAGTTGCTGGCACTGTGGTCAGAGGCTTTCCGGAACAGAAGTGTGGGGAGACAGAACTAGTGAAGATGTCCAGTTGACAATTAAAATTCCATGCTGTCTCTACAAGGAGGTGGTCCTAGGTTCCAGTTTACTCCAGTTACATCCCTGACTGTCTTGGGTGAGTCTCTGAGGCTCAGTTTCCTCCTTTGTGAAGTTAGGTAACCACAGCATCCTCAGTTTGCTGAGCAGTTTATGTGATGCAGGACAGAAAACAGAGGATGGAGCCTGGTATGTTTAAAGTGTGCACCGTCAGGCTGTCTGGGTCACTGTAAATCCTCTGTGAGTGGCAAACATTGGTTCAGTGACTGACCTTGAACACCCGTTATCAGATCAATAGCCTAGTGTGCCCCTTTCTCGAATGTGTATTAGTGAAACAAGCTGGTACCAGAAGCCGGGCTCAGAACCAGCTCCTCATCCAGCATGTCCACCTACACCAGGCAGTGTGAGGCCCTACTTACTTGACCAAGCAAATCTTCCTGCCTCCCTCTCAGTGATAAATCAGAGGCACATCACAGAGTCACATCCCCAGAGTAAAGGGACAGCTAAAACCAATAAAACACTTTCCCAGCCTTTGATAAGCCCATGGTCTCGTGGAGGCCTCAGATGTATTAAAAATGACTGCAATGCAGTGGGTCATGATCTAATACCAGCACACATGATATGCCAAAGGATTGCAAGAGGAGAGTCCACTCTGCCTTAGGGCCAGTGGACAGCTGCGAGAGTTACATTTAGAAATGTGGGGCACAGGGAGGTCAGAAGACTCTCCGGCAGGGACAGAAGGCACAGAAAGAGCATAAACATGCGGAAGGTCACGGAACTAGATGGATGGCCTCATGAGGTTAGAGCACAGGGCTAAAGTTTCTGAACTTGCTTATCTCAGCTGGAGGAGCGCAGCCCACGATGTCACTGCAGCAAAGAGATGCCTAAGTTTGAAGGATGGAAAGATAAACTCTGTGGGTGGGGGGAAAATGGCTAGAGAGTGTTTTGGCAGACAGGAAGACAGGCAGATCTTCCTGGTTCTTTTAGACAATAATAGGGTGTGGTGATACTTTCTTTTGTACTAAAATGTTATTTGTCTGTTAATAAATAAAGTTGCCTGGGGGTCAGAGCTATTATCAAGCCATAGGAAAGCAGGGCAGTGGTGGCATACGCTTGTAATCACAGCACTTGGCAGGCAGAGCTAGGTAAGTCTCTGTATGTTCAGGGATACAGCCAGTATTGGATACACATGCCTTTAATCTCAATACCAATCATAGAAAACCTGGAGGTCTATACAGACAGGCCGTGATGAGGCGGTCATGTGGTTGGGTTTACAACCAATGAGAAGGCAGAACAGAAACTCTATATAAAGACTTTAACACAGGAAGTAGCTCTGGTTCGGAGAGGTAGGACCACCGCAGGAGGAAGGGTAAGGTTTTAGCTCTTAGCTCTGACCTCTGGCCTCTTGGCTTTCTTCCTTGCATTGGTTCTGTGTTTTTTATTTAATAAAACGGTTGGTTACATCTACAGTAGGGTTTGGGTTTTATTGTAAATATTTAAATACTTTTTCAAGATATTGTAAATAATCAACGCCATTAGGAAATGCAAGCAGGTGGTATTCGGGTGGTAAGTTTTGGGGTCAGTCTTTTTACCATGGTGGAGCAGAGAGGTCTCCAGGGAGGAGAGCCTTCAGGAGGCAGAGGATGTAGTCCAGCGAGGCTGGCCTAAGCTGAGGGCTGTGGAGACGGAAGGACACATGCACATACGGTGCCGCCTGCCTCAGTTCTTCATCCACCCTCCTCCTCCTCCTCCTCCTCCTCCTCCTCCTCCTCTCCTCCTCCTCCTCTCCTCCTCCTCATCCCCCTCAGGTGAGCACACCTGTAGCTGGGCCATCAGGAGGCAAAGACTTAGGCCAAGACAGGCTTCTTGGTTTAGATTTAAACACAATGAGGTTTTCATAGAATCCCAATTTTCTGAGCGTTCTTTCAACTTAGTTCAATAGGCATTTTAAGATAATTTTTCACAGTCTTCTTGGTTTCAAGGGATGAATATTCATCTCAAAATGAGAACTATACAGTTCAGTTACCTGTAAAGGTCCCAAGAGTCCTGCTTCAGGACTGAATACAAGACATGGGTGTAGTCATAGGGATGTTCTCTTGGCTGGAATGGCTGCTCTCTAAGGTGGTACCTGTACTCTTGGGTAGAATCCTACATACGGAACAAGCTGTTGACAGTCCTGGGTCGGTAGCTGCATTCTTTCACAACCCTGGCAGAAAGAGAGTTCTTCTCTAGGCAAGATGCACCCAGCTTGGGTCCTGAGAGCATTTCCTGCCCAGGCCCTATGCCAGGTAAACTTCTGGGATTGGCTGAGCTAGGTCACTTGACTGACCACCTCTGCAGCTTGTAATGAAGTCACCCTTAATTTCATGGGACAAATATAGAGAGTAGGGTAGTTGCCAAAAGGCGACACGGGGGCCCTGGGCTGTGGAGATGCTGGGAGTGAGTAGATGACCAAGGGACAGGTGTTTCTGTGGGCACCTGCAACTGCATGTAAATCCTATCCAACTCAGTCCCCACCCTGCAGCCACACAGGTGCATCAGGTCTGCAGAGGTGAACATGAGAGCCTCTTTAGCAGAAGTCAACCTATGATATCTGTCCTGACTTAATGGCTCTTGCTGCATAAAGTTCTAACTGCTTTTTCAATTAGTACCTTGGGCTTCATCCACGCTTTCTCATGTTTCTGTTTTTAAAGTCAATAACTTGTCTCTGGTACCTTAACTAGAAACTAAATCTGGGTGGGTGCTTTTCTTATCTCCTAGTGATAATGGTAAGAGCGAAAGTTGGCCCTTGGAAATAGCACTGGATCCGTCGTCTAACCCAACATCTGTACTGTTGGAAAACAGAACAGGAAAACCTGAGGAATAGGGTAATCCAGGAAAGATGGGTAATTGCATGGGGAGTTACCCACAGCTAGTAGTGAGCCTCTGGCCCTAGAATGACCACCATACTTCTTTCAACCCAGGTATTTCATGTGAGCCTTCCATGTGCCCTGTGGAAGCTCATGCTATTGAAAGGCCCTGTTAAATGTCAACAAAGGACAGCAAAATGATTTGAACACTAGGCCAAGCCAAAGACAACTGTGAGTCTGTATCCTTCTCCAGCCCATATTCACATTGTCCCTAAAGCCCCAGCTTTGGGATCCTGGACATAGTATGTGCCTGTATGGTCTTTGTATGGGGAAGGGAGATCATGGCCTTAGAGCCACAACCACCTCCATTTGTACACACATTTGGCTACTTACCAGCTGTGCCTCTCTGGCCAGGTAATTTAACCTCTCAGGACCCAGTTTTTCAAACTGAGAATGAAGCCAGAACTACTCCCCCTGAAGTGTTCTAAGGATCTCTGAGATAGCCCACAAAGTCCCAAGCCTAGTCCCAGAACATGGTACCTGTCCAATGAATGATGCATGCTCCCATCAGGTGCTAAGACACACTTTTGGCTTTGCTTGGTACTTCTTGAAGAGATATTAATTATGTGCATTCTGTGTGTTGTGGGTGGGCCTTTGCATATGAGCAAAGTCACTCTCAGAGGCCAGAAGAGGACATCAGATCTCCTGGAACTGGAGTTACAGATGTTTATGGGCCACCATGTGGATGCTGGGAAATAAACTTGGGTCCTCTGCAAGAGCAGCCAGAGCCATCTCTCTGGCCCAGGCTCAGCACTTTAAAAAAGTGTCTTTTACCTATGTTTTCACTTGGGCAAATGCTATTCACCGCCCACCCCCCCACCCCCGCTGTATTGCATTCTTGATATAGAAACCAATTTGACACCGTCTCCATTGCAGTGAGCTCCCTGAGAAAGGCTCATCTTTCCTGAACACGGTGGCAGGACTCACCCATTAACTGGGTTATTTTAGGCAAGAGTGGTTTTTAACTCATTACCAAGATAATTATTGTGGATCTCTAGTTGTCTCTCCGTGAACAGACTTAATAAGCCCTGAGCATGTGTGGTGGAGTTTTTCTGGCTGAGAAAGGGTGAGAAGGGGAAATTACAGAAACTCTCGGGTAAAGGTGTGACACCTTTGATACACCTGAGAGTGGTTACCTTGGACAAACAACCTTACAGTTTGAAGGGCTCACCAGCATGGGACTGGTGCAGGATTTCATCAATTGCATGACATTTCCAGAATGCTGGGAGATGTCACTTGCAGCAGAGACGTTCAGAAATAAAAAGTGACTGTGTGTACATATATGCATGTATGTAGTAAGTTCCACACAAACAGAGAGATGGGGCCTTATAGTTCACCTTCAGCTCTGGAAGCACCTGATGGGCAAGGAGACTAGTTATCTGGGTCTTGGAGAGGGTGAGAGCAGGAGCCAACAAACTTTCTGGAAATTAGCTTCATCTTTGTAGCTCATCAGGTCCAGTTATGGTTGGTCAGTTCTGGTGCAGGCATGGACGCAGTTAAAGGCAACACACAAGTCAGTGGGTGTGGCTGTGTTCCAGAGAGCCTGACCTGTGGATGTGGGAAACTGAATTTCATATAATTTTTGTGGCCCACAAAGTATTATTTTCCTTTTGTGTCTGTTAGAACTGTCACCTTCTTATAAGCTATGAAAGAACAGGCAATGGCAGAGGTCTTGCTGGTGGGTCAGCATGCCAGCCCTTGGGGTGGATGCATGCTTCTGCATCTCAATGCTTTGGGTATAGTATGCCTATTCCTTTTGCTATTTAGAGCGTGACCCAGGACGTGCTCCTTGATTCCTCCATGCTCTCATCTCCACATCTACAAAGTAGACAAAACAGTAATAGCACCTATTACAAAACAGCAATAGAGTTTGGAAGGTTTGCAGAGGCAAAATGCTGCAGATAAAATATTATGTGCCCTTAAAAAGCATTAGCTTTTATGTCTTCTGTTGAAGAACCACACTGGGCAGAAGATAGCATGCTTGCCTTACAGATAAAGAAACTGAGGCACAGAAATGTGAAGTCATAACTCTGAAGTCAGAGTTAGACTAATCCCAGTTGATACAAACCACAAAGACCCATCTTGGGTGAGTGACACCCCAAATTGCTTTAAAAACCTCTCTGTGTATGACGTCATATGTGTTTACAATATGTGTGTGTTTGAGTGTATGAATATGGGTGTGCAAGTACCACAGCATGTGTGTGGCAGCCTGAGGTTAACCTTAGTTGTCCATTTTTGCCTTTCACCTTGTTTGAGGCAGTTTTACTTTGACGCTACATACAGCAGGCTATCTGGCCCATAGCCCCTTGGTGATTTTCTTACCTCCATCTCCTGTATCACCTCAAGAGTGCTGGGATTACCGACACGTGCAACTGTGTTCGCTTTCTCTGTAGGTTCTGGGGATCTCAACTCCGGGCCTCACTCTTGTGTGGCAAGTACTTTACTCACAGAGCCATTTCCTTTTAATGATGTCCAAGGATCTCCCATCCATAAAACTCTGGCCCTGGCTATCAGAAGCTGCCATGTTGGAGATGACGGTAGTGGGGAGGGTTGGCAGAGCCAGCAGGTGGTCCTGAGGAGAGACCAGCAGTGAGAGGACAGCAACAGAGCAGCAAAGGCTGCAGGCTGGCATTCCTCCCTGTTGCTCTTTCTGGTCACACTCTGGAGTTTGCATGGGGCGTGCCTGTGAAGTTTGCCAGTCGCTGGAGGTGACACTTGAGAGAGGGGTACTTATCCCCCTCCTGATCACATTCTTCTTCTTCCCTAATGCACCAAATTGGAAGATTGTCTGATTTTCATTTTCCCTAAAAAAGTAAAATTTCAACTTAAATCACAAATGTCGGCAATGCACTTAGCAGCCATGACAGCTTCTAACAGGCATTCATTTCTCCTTATTCCTCCTCTCCCCAAGAGGGTAATCAGATCTGTGATTGAGGGATGCATTAGCTACTCTTAGAGCTGAGGGACCAACTTCAGCTTCTGAGGAAGCTCCCCAGGACTGAAATGGTAGGAGTCCATCACATTTAGAACATGGCATCTTTTCCTTTTCTCTCCGTGCTCCTGTCACTTAGGGAAGTACCAGAATAAATTGTCAAGAGATTCACCTACTGGAATAGAGAGAAACCATGCAGGTGGTTTGTTCTGTTTGCACCTGTGTGGTCCAAGGCCTTCCTTGTGGAAAATAGCCCCAACATACTAAATATTTCCAACCAAGACTGCTTTACTATCTTAGCTATCCAGGTCTGTAGCACTGGACAGATCTGTCATGTGTGTGCATGTGTGCGTGTGTGTGTGTGT
Source organism: Peromyscus nudipes (assembly GCA_902168325.1). Lineage (NCBI taxonomy): Eukaryota > Metazoa > Chordata > Mammalia > Rodentia > Cricetidae > Peromyscus > Peromyscus nudipes. The sequence continues at coordinate 8,856 of CABHPH010157484.1, read as the reverse complement.
GTGTGTGTGTGTGTGTATGTATGTATGTAGACCAGAGGACAACTTTGGGTACCATCTAACTTTCTTTTTTTAAGGCAGGATCTCTCAGAGGCCAGGCTGGCTAACCAGGCAGCCCGGACATCCTCCTATCTCCACTGCTCAGTACTGGGATGAGAAGCAGGCAACGCCAGGTCCTGCTTTTCTTTGTGTCTCTTTAAAATGGGTTCTGCTGACTCAAACAGAGGTCCTGGTGCTTATAAGGCAAGCACTTTACCAACTGAGCCATCACCCAGGCACTGGGATACAGAAGCTTTTATGCATGTTTGTATACTGTCCCATCCCCCTGCAGATTCCGATTCTCTTGAATGAGATCAAAGAATCTTCCCCACGTATCGAAGCCGTGTTGCTCACAAGGCAAATCTTTGGATGAATTGTTTAGTTGCTTACTCTACTCTTACCCCCCTCCCATGGGAGAGGGTAATATTGAGACCTCATCTTATGGGGTTGTTATGAACACTAACGTTCGTGACCTGTCTCAAATGGTGCCCGACACATAACAGTCACTCTAAGCAGCTTCTGTGATGCTTACATCTCAGCTATCCAGATCTGGGAGCGGTTCTGCTTCAGTCCATCTAGAAGATGTCCTGGTACCCTGCTTCTTGGAGGAGAAGGTCCCATCTCCTCAGCCTTTGCACGGGCTGTGACTGACTCCTGGATTAGTTCCTTTTCTGCTGCTGGGACAGAATACTCTGACAAAAGGCAGCTTAGAGGAGAAAGGACCTGTTGGGGGAGGCTTGGCGGCAGGAGTGTGAGGCTGGTCAGGCAGTCAGGAAGCAGAGATCACGTGGCATCACCACAGCAGAAGCAGAGAGGGAAAGAACAGGCAGGAGGGCCAGGTTAGAAAGGTCAGAGCCTGCCCCCTAGAAGACACACCTCCCCCAGCAAGGCTCCATCTCCTAAATAGTAAGCTTCCCAAACAGTGCCGCCAATGGGGACCATGTTCAAATATGGGGCATTTCTCATTCAGTCCCAACGCCCTTTTCCAGCGTTAGTCCATCCACCCATCTATGCACTCCAGACATGGACAGTGTATTCCCACGGGTTTAAGGCAAAGATGTGCCACCTGGTTACATTTGCTAGAGCCTTGCAGACTGATGGTCACAAACAGCTGATTCATAGTCATATTAAAACGGAATTACGTAACGTCCAATAAATTAAGTTATATTATAAACAAGAGTAATACACACTTCACAGACATCACCACCAAAATGTTTCACTGCTGTCTTTGCTCTCGATGTTGCGTAAATCTGTTTCTGCATGATGAAATCAAATGGGGACCTACCCCCTTTTGTCTTCCCAACACCTCAGTGAACTCAATGAACTCAGTAGCTTGAAATTTGTCATGAGGTACTTATGCCGCAGGAATTGGCAGACACTGTAATGACGTCAGGGTGTGATTTCTTGTTTTGTTGATGATTTTGTTTGGTTTTTTTTTGTTGTTGTTGTTTTTCGAGACAGGGTTTCTCTGTGTAGGTTTGTTTTTTTTTTGGTGCCTGTCCTGGATCTTGCTTGTAGACCAGGCTGGCCTCAAACTCACAGAAATCCGCCTGGCTCTGCCTCCCAAGTGCTGGGATTAAAGGTGTGCACCATCACCTCCCAGCTTGTTGATGATTTTGATTGACAGTCAGCCAATATTCTTTTATACAAAGCTTTACAAAGTTTGACTGTAAATATCTCAGGTTGGGTGGGTGTTAGATTCTTCTCCAATTACTCCTCCGCAGTTATAGAGTGAAAGGAGCATAGAGAGGCTTTGACTCAATAAAACTTTATTTACTGAAACAGCAGAGTCATGGTTTGCTGGTATCTTGTCTAGATGTGTAAAATTGAAAAATTGATGGGAAAAGTGTTAATAACATGAGCTGGGGATCTGGCTCAGTAGTCAGGTGCTTACCAAGCATACGCAAGGCCCTAGATTCAGTCCCCATCACTTCAAAAATGATAACGATGCAATCTCAAATTCAAAATGTGCTGTGTGTAGTAGATGGTCCATTGTACATAGTCTCTTCCTCAAGAAACAATTAAAGGCACATTCTCCCAGTGTTCAGAAACTTTATGATGCTACAGCATTCGCAAACCAGGGGAGTGACATCATTGTTGAGCTTTTATCATGTGTGTTTACTTAAAAGGATCAGTCTCAGGGATGGAGAGCTGGCCCAGTGGTTCAGAGTGCTTGCTGTTCTTACGGTGGACCTTACTTCGGTTCCTAGTCTCCACCTCAGAGAGCTCACAGCCACCTGTAACCCCAGCTCCAGGAGATCTAACACTCCTGTCTGTCCTCAGTGGACACTGTGCTCATGTGTATATGTTACACACATGCACACACATACCCATAAATAAATCTTTAATAAAAAGAATCATCAATACAGGAGCTGTAAAAGTCAACTGGCTGTGCCTACAGTTTTTAGTAGGGACTGTTAGATACTTCTCTGTTGTTTATAAATTGTATGTTATTTATCTTAGATATCAGAAATGTGTATAATATATTTATGTGTCTAGCAATGTACCTGGTGCTTTTTGTCAAGTGTCAGTTTATATATATATAAACTGACCACACCATTGCCCACTAGTTCTTTTCAACCTCTGAACATGGGACTTCTTGAAATGAGTCCTGTTCCTTCTTGCTCCTCTCCCCACCCTGCAACCCTTTTGACTTATAGCTTCAGTGTAACTTCCTTAAAGGAAGACACCCTTGACCTCTCCCAAGACCATGATAGTTCCCTCTGTGATGCACACTTTGACTCATAACACTTGCCTTAATTAGAGTTAAATGATGCAGTATGTGCTGACTTACTATCACCCTTTATCAAAAGAATGCAAGTGTCCTTAGGCAGGGACAGTCCATCTCCCTTATCATTGTATCTCCTGAGCCTCATACAGTTTTTGAAAGTAGTCCTCACTCAATATATTTCTGGCTAGGTTGAATTGTGGTTATTATTTTTTTTAGAAGAGGTCTGTATTTTAAAGTTCTAGCCTCAGTTTGATCCAGCAAAAGTTAAGTGTAAATTCACTAAGTTAAGCAAACAGCAGCTTCCACTGTACCACTGTGTACTTGAAATTCAGTTTGGAGGCCCTGATAGCTGCCGAAATCAATGCCCACTTTCTCTAGGTATAGTAATTATTTTTCATATTGTTATTGACAGCCTCTTTAAAGATCAGCCAAGACAAATCTATTTCTCAAGCTGTTGTAAATGATGTCAGGCAGGAAGAAGAATGGAATAGAACAAGGGATGTTGGAGAGAGAGTTATCCCTCTTCACCCTAGCTGGAGAAATGAGTGGCCAGCTTGCTGGCGACCCATCCCAGGTGATTGTCCGGACCACATGCTGTTGACCACAGTGATTTCACTTCTCATTTCTAAATGTTGGTTGAGATTCTGACATACAGCCTGCAGTTGGTTTCAGATCCACTGAGGATTTGTTTACTTACTAAGATATAATGTCAAAGGCTGGGAAGATGACCTAGTCAGCAAAGTGCTTGCCAGGCCTTCAAGAGGACCTACATTCAGGACATGGGCAGGGTAGTTAAAAACAGGGAACAATGCGTTTGGAGAGGGGAAAGTCATATGGCAACATTTGAAGGGTAGGCACCCCTGACTCCAGCAAGTATGGGGGCAAACGATACTAAAATATAGTATGGCCCGTGGCTTGTATCATAAATAGAGTTCCCCTTTAACTGAGCCGGGTCCGTTCTGTTGCACATCATCTGTGGCTGTTTCGTGTTAAAATGCCATGCATGTGCACATGTTCATACATGTTCATGTGAGTGTATGTTCATGTGGTACGTGTGTACACAAATACGTGGCGATCAGGGCCAATCTTGGATGCCATTCATCAAGAGCTATCCGCTTCATTTTTTGAACACCTGGGACTTGCCAAGCAGGCTAGGCTGGCTGGCCAGTGAGTCCCAGTGGACCTCCTCAGTACTGCCCATCCAATCGTGTACCGCCATGTTCGGCTTCCTCCCCCCACCCCAGAGTACTAAGGGGTGGGACTCCAATCCTTATGCTTTTGTAGCAATTAGCTTTCACCAGCTAATCTCTCTCCCAAGCCCCTGAACATATTTTAAAGAACTTTCAAATATTATCGAGGACCTAAGATTGCTACAGAGAGGCACCTTGAGAAAGAAGCAGGAAGGGTAAGGAAATTTTCACGGATTCGATCTATGTAAAAATCGAATCCAATACGTGTGATCTGTAGATGGCTGTGGTTCACTTTAACTCCACCTCATCTTTTTCCCATGATGTGAAGACAAAATATGGTGTCACAAATACTCCAGTCACAGATGCTTTAGTGACAGAGATAGACACTGTCACAGGAGACAGGGCATGTAAGTCCTTGTCATACAGTGGCTCTGTCCCAGCAATGACTGTGCTATTCATAGTCTGGCCAGGGAGACTGCAGTGTTGCTGAACTTGGCATGCGATAGTGCAGTTATTTAAGCATTTTGATGCCATCAAGTCTTGCTGTGGATCTGGATTCTGTTACAGCCACCAGAGTGGTCAAATCAAGAAATTGTTTTTCATAACTTATCTCCAGTCTGACTGTGTTGCGTGTAATGGGGAGTAGAGCATGTAGATTTTAGGATATTTACTGCCTTGAGATGTGGTTTGACACGGTGCCTATGGGTGTCTATGAGCTGTATGGGGTGAAATGGAAGGTGTAAATGGATTCCAATTTCATCATCCCACTGTGATCTGACGAAAGCTGAGACCACAATGTTGCCACCCAGTAAAGCACTTTATCAAATTCCCTCCTGGGCTGAACAGCGCTGTACTGCCAAAGAAAGCTATTTGCCTGGGGGCTGGCGGGAGGGGCAACCCTGTGAGCAAGTTGCATTTTTAACTTGGGTTCCCAGCAGCCAATGAAGTCTTATAGGCTCTGCTTACAACGTGCTTGGCTTGGCTATTTACGCGAGATTGACAGAAAGAGAAAAACCAGAGTCTGTGCTCCCAGCCTGATTTAGAGGCTTCTCTGCTCATTTGAATTCAGTGGAGCTGGTCAGTCTGGCCCTGGGAAAACCCGCAGGAGGAAATCGAGAGCCAAGGGGAGTCACTCGGGAAAAACCTGAAGTGCATAGGAAATGAATCCTGCTGAGTTTTGGCGCTCGGGAAGCCTCATTGTGGTTTTGCTTTCTGCCTTTCTGCTAGTCTAAGAGGCTGGCGAGAATCTAGAAACTGCTCGTTATTTTGTTTCTCTTTCTTCGATGGAGGCGTGCCCTAGGATGTGATGAGCACTGGGCGTAGACACCTCATTTAGTCAAAAGCCAGGCCTATAATTCCAGCACTCAGGAGGCTGAGGCAGGAGGATGGCAGGTTTGAGGTCAGCCTGAACAACTTAGGAAGACCCTGTCTCAAAATAAAAAGTAAGAAGCGATGTGGGTTGTATCCCAGTGGCAGGCTCCTTAGCTAGCACACACAGGTTCAACTCCCAGTGCTGGGGAGTAAAGAAAGAGGAGGAAAACGAAAGAAAAAGGACTGGATCTTAATGCCAAAGGACCATTCACTGAGCAAAGGATTTCAGAAAGCCAAAAGTGGACATTGCAGTGGACTGCCGTGTGGACCTGTTACCCACGCCAATAAGAACAGCAACTTGGTGATGAGGAAGCCCACAGATACAGTGTCTTGGATTGTGACAGACTATCTGAAAACTTCAGGAGAATTCTACGAACACTACTGTTTCTGCTTTATGAGGCCAAGAATTCTGAGACCTTGGGCAAGGGTTCTTTCTGTTTAGCATTGTATGGGATTGTGGTGGTTTGAATGAGAAATGTCCCTCTTAGGCTCACGTATTTCAGCACTTGCTCAACAGCTGGTGGAGCTGTTTAAGGGAGAGTATGGGACCCTGAGGACTTGGATCTTTGCTGGAGGAAGTGTATGACTGGGCAGGAGCTTTGAGAGTTTACAGCCTAGCCCATTTCCTGCTCTCTCTGTCTATCTGTCTCTGTCTGTCTGAATCTGTCTCTCTGTCTCTCTGTGTCTGTCTCTCTGTGTCTGTCTCTCTGTGTCTGTCTCTCTCTCTCTGTCTCTCTCTGTCTCTCTGTCTCTCTCTCTCTGTCTCTCTCTCTCTCTCTCTCCTGTGTATGGATGAACTACGATCAGCCAGCTTCCTGCCCCTGCCGCCATCTCTCTCCCACTATCGTGGAGGCTTTCTCTCTGGAACTAAGAGGCAAAATAAACTCTTTCTCTCTTAAGTTGCTTTTGGTCACAGCATTTTATCACAGCAATATAAAAATCACAGACAGAGGATCTTCCTTGTTGCCCTATGAATTTTGAACCTGGGGCATCAGGCATGTTCGGAAAGTGCTCTGCAGCTGAGCCACCAGCCAGTGCTACTCTGTTAGTCTGCTTTTCCCGCAATCACTCTTCCACTGTACCACTAGCTAAATGCTCCCTGCTCTAACAGTATACAGTTCAATTTCTGGCCTCCATGTAGATATGTGCCGTTTGCTTGCTCTCCTCTCTCTCCCCTTCTCTTGATTTCAGATGTACTCATTTTAGTGCATTTCAGTCTCTTTCTGCAGGAAATCAGAAACCCGTTCTGTTATTTCATGATTAGGTGCTGCCTTCCACCCCCCCCCCCAACACACACTCGTCACACATGGCTCTGGCTGACATTATCCATGAACACATGTTATTTATTCTGTTCTATCTCGAGCTCCTGGCAGGCATGGCTAGCTCAGTAATTTCTGGGTTCCTTGTGCCACCCATGTCCCAGACCTTCCAACACCACCACCCCCTGCCCCGTGTCTGATGGACGAGTTCATTGCAGAAATGAATTAAGAAGCAGTTGTTGAAACATATCATTTTTTCCCTTCAGAAACAGACTTGTGTCAGTCCTCATCCCAAAGAACTGTGAACTCCATTGGCTACTCTGGAAATTATGCTCACCTTTCTCTCATTCTTCAGCATGGTCTGAATTATATAGCACCTTATTCTTTTAAATAAGGACAATTTATTCATAGCCTAGCCTAGTGGGATTTAACTGTTATATTTGGGGGTGATTTTGTAAACTCCTTTTTGGATGATGTAGCCTCATGGTTCATTTTGACAAGCTATCTAATTCAAGATCTAGAGACCGTCTCTGACAAGATGCTGCAAGATGACTGACCTCTCCCAAACTGAGACCCAGCTGAAGCAGGTAACACGTTCCTTAAATTCAAACTCGGGCATTTCTAATTGCTGAATCTTGCCGTATCTTGGACATTTGCAAGTTCTCATCATGAAACATTCTATAACTGTCTCTACAAACTGAAAGCCTGGGAGAAGACAGTGTGTCTGTCATGGAGGTAGGGAGTCCCTGAAGCTGGCTCTAAGCCCTCTAAACAAAGATTCTCTCTCTCTCTTAAAGAATGTTAGAAGCAGACGTGCTCCTTCAAACTAAGGAGAGGCACCAAATGTGCCTCTCATTATGGGAAATGTTTAAATCCCAGCTCCACGGCATCTCCAACACACGTGTCTACAGAAAGAAAGGAGATTTGGACTTCTGTCAGCTCTTCCAAAATATTAACAAGTTAAAAAACATTGAGCTAAATTTATGCCACTGTGGTATTTACCTGCATAGTGTGTTTTCAGAACAGGATATTGTTGAATCTGCTTTAACTTTCAAAGAACCTTTCTTTTCCCTGAAAAGATACTTGAACTTTCAGTGTTGACTACATATGAAAATATGTCAAACACACAGATTCTACATCTCCTGATAGTCAAACTAATTATCCCTTAATTTGCATGTGAAAGAAAATTACCACCTAATAGACTATTTTCCTGACAAACCTTTCTTTATCTTAATGAACAGAATGAGGGGGCCTGTAGCAAGCCGATTAAAATCCTACACGCCACTCAGTAGGTTACTGCTTGCCCACAACACACTGGGAGGAGGCAAGGGGTGGGGATGAAAATGTCCTTGTTTTAACAGAAAGCTCAGTTCACATCTATTTAACATTTCATACAAATATGTGTCAGCCTTGTTGACTCATTAGCTGACTGATTTCTTTTCGTAAAAGATTTATTTATTTTTATTTTATGTGTGTGAGTGTTTTGCCTGCGTGTGTATAAGTATACCACGTGTGTGCCCACGGAGACCAGGAAAGGGAATTAGATCCTTTCCTGTTTTCTGTGGCAGCTCACAACCAGTTACAGATGGCTGTGAGCTGCCATGTGCGTGCTGGGAACCGAACCCCGGTCCTCTGCAAGAGCAGAAGGCACTCTTAACCACTCCCCAGCCCAGCGGTTTTATTTCTTCTGTGAAAGGTGAGTGTGCCAATGCTGTGGTGAAAATTCGTCTATAACCAGTTGGTGAGATGACACTACCATTAGAAGACCTGGGCTTCACGTCCTCATCACCTGTTTCAGCTTTAGGACCTCTTGCTGTAGCTACTGGACAGGGCATCGGTCTACCCAAATCTCCTTTGAAGTGTGTTTAAATAGTCCTGACTGTGTCTAGGACAGGAATGGAAGAGATCAGTATTTCCTTCAGCCTTTACATGTCAATGCTGTGTAACAAGCATACCCTGACCTGTGGCTCAGGAGTTAGGTGACCTAGGAAAGGCTCAGCTGGGTTTAGCTCCAGATTGGGGGTTTTGTTCAGTCCAGAACTGTTTCTTTCTTCTGGAGACATCAAACTGCTAAAAGAGGTTACAGTTTCTCCAGCTGCTACATATGGAACCACAAAATGCTTTTTGGACTTTTAGAGATGAGTCCCAATGCACAATCCTGTCTGACCCTTGGCCAGAGTTAGACTTGTAGTCAAACCATCATTGCTCTGGGCACATTCTGATTGGAAGAGCTGCTAAGTCACATGATACAAGGCGAGGTATGGGGGGG
>CABHPH010157483.1:0-13937 GCA_902168325.1 Peromyscus nudipes | reverse complement strand
ATCAGAGCAACACACATTCACAGTATACAGAATGACATTCCACAGCAACATTGTATTGTTTAGGGATTTATAAAAAGGAAGTTTAGTTGATACAGTATGTTAAGTGCACACTGAAATTATTTTTCAATTTTTTCCTATGTGCAGTTGATTGAATATGGGGAATATGGAACTCATGCACAGCAACAAAAATACCTCTACTCCTTACATGTATCCCTACATAAGAGAATGAAATGTCTGAAATCCAATTCTCCAAACAATGTTGAATATTAGGGTACTGCTAGCTTCATAGAGACCACTTTAGGACTGTAGTGGTCTGTTCAATAGACAGCATGTTCCTGCCTAGATTTTTATTAGAAATTGTGTGTTTTTGAATTTCAGTGAACAAACATAGCAATTTGTTTTGGGTCTTCGTGTTTTTTGTTTTGTTTCGGTTTGGTTTTTTTTTTTTTTTTTTTTTTGGGTTTTTGAGACAGGGTTTCTTTGTGTAGTTTTGTGCCTTTCCTGGAACTCACTTTTTAGACTAGGCTGGCCTTGAACTCTGCCTCCCGAGTACTGGGATTAAAGGTGTGCGCCACCACTGCCCGGCTACTTTTTGTTTATTTTTGTATGTGTTAAACATGCTCATTTAACACATTAACTGTTAAGATATTGTCTTTGATTCCTCATAGATACTCATTAGAAGGCTTCTCCTCACCTTCTCAATTGTATAATGAGTGAAAAATGCCGACTTAGCTATCTGCTAGTCACAAGTAGGAAAATTCTATTGAAATTGTCCATAAAATAGTTGATCCATTGAAAAAATTACATACATGAATCAATTACACTAATCCATCGAAATTCTGTCCAGTCTCCATTTGGTGAAGCACATTCCTGACTTTCTGTCCCTAGAAAGCAGTGGTTTAATCAGAGATGCTCAGCATGGAACCTACAGGTGTCTCTCTTGCTACCTGAAGGAGTGGACATCTCATACAGCCTGCTATTTTCTTGAGCAGTTTCCTCCAAATTTCTACTTAAGCCTGCTCAAGGACTCAATAGAAAGTGTTGCTGTTTTTCTAGTCTGTGAGGTAACTCAATCAACTGATAATTTACTACAAATTACTGCAAACAAATTTTACTGCAAAAAAATTACTGACAATTACTACAAATAAACAATAAACTTACAAATTTTTACATTTTTTCTATACCAAATAGGTGCAATTGAAAGTTACCAAATTATACTGAAAACATTTTGCATTAATACCCATATTATATTACTTCAAATACAAATAAATTAATGAAGAGATGTTATGTTACAGCATTTCATGAAAATCTTGAATTTATGACTTATGACTTTGTTAGAAATATCTAATTATCTAATATGTAATTACATATACAAATATATATATATAAATACTAATGATGACATTTCTTGTTTTAGGTGTTATTTTATTGACACTGCTCTTAGAATATAAAACAAAAGTTACATGTTCACATACTCGAAGACACATATAGACATACTGAATGACACATTCACATATATTTTCTTGTTAAAATTTTCATTGTATACCTATTTGTCTTTTGACTATATGTATGTCTTTGCACATTTTCATGCCTGGTGCCAATGGAGGTCAGAAGAAGATGTAAAATCCTCTGGAATTGGATTTACTGAATGTTGTGAGCTGCCACATGTGTTCTGGAAATCAACTCTGGATCCTCAGGAAAAATAGTCATTACTCTTAACAGATGAGCTATTACTCTGGGTCACACACATACTCTTTTAAATATATTTTCATAGTTTGTGAATCTTTTATTTCTTCTTAATTGTACAACAACTTACAAGTCATGATGCTCAAATAGAGCTAAAATCCCAAGGAATTACAAGAAATATTTCTGGCATTAGCAAAATTCTTCTTTATTCCTTACTCTTTGCTATTTCTTTGACCTTGACACTTTGCATTTATACTCATATTTGTAGGCAAAGTTTTCCTTCCTGCCCACCAGTTCCCAAATAATGAATATGGAGAATTATTATTAATTACAAATTATAGGCTGATAGCTCAGGCTTATTGCTAACTAGCTCTTTCAAGTTAAATTAACCCATTTATATTAATCTACATTCTGTCATATGGTATTACCTCTCTTTCATCTTTCTCCTCCTGTTTCCTCTCTGTGTCTGCCTGGTGATCCCTCTGACTCTACCCTTCTTGTTCCCAGTGTCATTAGTCTGGATCTCCTGCCTAACCTTATCCTATCCAGCTATTGGAAAGTCAGCTTCTTTATTAAACCAATCACAGCAACATATTTTCACACAGTGTAAAGGAATATTCCACATTTCCTCCTTTTTGTCTAATTAAAAAAGAAGGTTTTAACTTTAACATAGTAAAATTATATACAACAAAAACAGTTATTAAGTAAGAACTATAGTTAAAATATCCAATCTATTTGTATATGGCAAATTTAGAGAAAATACACTATTATTTATCTTATCTTTGTGAGTCTAAAGTTTTATACCTAAGTTAACTTTCATCATAACTAAGGAAAACTTTGACTATCTAGTGTTCAACTCTGTCAAAGACCGCAGAAGGGTGAAATGTTGCCTAACAACAGGGACATCTGGTTGCCTGGATGGTCACCAAAGTTCTTCTGTAATGTTAGGGTATGCATCTTTCACCTACAGACCTAGTTTATGTGATAGATTTCTCTGATAGACAGGGAAGTTTGAAGGTCTGTCCTACCTCATCTTGGCAAAGTTTGACAGTTGCTTTCTTTTGCAACCTGCTGGTCCAGTTTGGACAGTATACTGTCAGCAATTGAGGCAAGGGCAGTTTTTTTTTCTTAAATGACAAGCTTTTGCCATAAAGAAAACAAATTCCATATGAAGTTTCTTCGATGCCTATCATTTTTTCTGAAGTAGATTGGTGCTGCCAGGAGCAGATGTTTCTCACTGTTGCCTAAAGTCTTAGGTTATTAAATATATTAAATGACATATTCTGTAGGTCTTTGCAGTATTTGAAGACCACCTATCTATCTAAATATATCTGTGTATGACCTTGAAAATGTACCTACTATGACTACAAGTTTGATTATTATATATGACTACTAACTTGTATTTCTTAATTATACATTTTATTTTTTAATGAGTTGCATAAGCACAATACCCCAAACCAGAGTAAGAGCATACATATACTATAGCAAAAATAATTATAAATTTGTATCAATAAACCATAATCCATACCAACGTAAAATACTTAAGTCTAGTAGTAGTTGCATTTTTAGTTTAAAAGCAGATTTAAGAAACTTCCCTTTTACCCTGTCATTTCTATATCCCTCCTTTTTCTTTTCAAAAAAAGGTCATTGAATCTAATCTTCTTTGTTCAGTTTTTTTGACTATTGCCAAAATCAGCTTGTAATCTACCCCCCTAAAATGAGAATAAATATCCATAAGCCATCTTTTGGGAATGTGAATGTCATTCTCTAGGCTACTTCCAATTGTTTGGAGATACTGGTATCTTTAGACCTTGATAAAATTTAGATTTATGGTCAAGTCTTAGCTAGAATATTCTGTGAGGCTAGATCATCTCAGCCAGAAACCTTGAAGCTGTTCTGGATGCAGAATTCTAAGGAGACTATAACTGAATCATTTTGAGATGTTGGTTCACCCAGTCCATCCATTTTCACTGGTGTCTGGTCCCCTTGCTCTGAAAATACATAAATTTTGAAAGGTAACATACATCTCTGTATTAGTAAAAGTATAGACTGTGTTTTGTACACAGATTAGCCAAAGATGATTTTTTGTTTTATGTTTAAGCAGAAAAAAAAATATGTATTAAGTGTTTTTGCAGTTTTGTTTTAGGTTTATTTCTTTATGTCTGTAGTCAGGATTTTCAGGGGGTCTTCTTCAGTCAAATCTGATCCATATCAATCTGGAATGAATCTATAGCCTCTCATTTCTTCTGGAAATAAAAGCATAACCTCTCCCCAAAAGCAATACACCATTTAACTTCCATTTTGTAGTCAAGATATTTTTAAAACATATAGGTTGTTTTAATCTAGCAACTTTCATAATCCAGTGTCAAAAAAATTTAAAGACAACACAATAATATACAGGATCCAGACTCTGTATTTTCCATCTTTATATGGCTTTTTTTCTTTTATATTACTTGATTCCTTTTTTAAAGGACTTTATTATTTTTAAATTATATATATATGTATAAATATATATGTATATATGTATGCATGTATGTGTGTATGTGAGTCTAGGACTGTCTATACCTTTTTTTCTCTCTCTCCCAAGCTGTTCTATATTTTTAAACACACTTTAGCACATTTAAAAGTTGTTTTCTGTCTGGATCAATCTTTACTGAACATCTGTAATTTTTCTGTGTGCATGAGCAAAACCCCAAACCTGCCATGCAGCATGCTGGTGGCTCCAGCCCACAGGAAGTGTCTGGGAGATGCTGCTCTGAACCAAGGCCTGTGTGAGAGACTGCAGAAACCCGTATGGCATGCTGGCAGATGCCAGGAGATGAGTCTCTGTATTGCAGCTGGCATGAGAGACATGAGACTTGGAAGCTGTGTTTGGCTCCATTTTTGTGGATTAGAACCTTTTTTAAGCTTTCTCAGGTCTTATGTGGATGTAGGTGCATCATGTTGGAACACCACATATTAAAATAAAACCATCTGCAAGAATGCTCATATCATTTTATCACATATTAAATGTAATTATGTTTGGTAAGATGTTTAATCTTGCTAAAGTCAATGTTTTTTCATGTATTAAATAAAAATAAATATAGTGCTTATTTCTATTTTTAGGTAACAAGTTAGACACACTAACTAATGTTCTTGCATGTTTAATCAATGGCTGTTGCAAGCAAGAACTCAATGAATTTGTTTTCTATCATTTGGCTAAGGAGAGTTTGTATAGTAAGTACATGTATAAAAGAATGATAATAAGTATCTGAAAGTAATTGGTGATAATTATTTGGTAAAAAATATTTAAAATAATAATTTTAAAAATATTGCTATGTTCACTGAATCCAATCGACAAGAAAGAGGAGGGATTGTATGAGCAAGAATTGTTGAGACCAAGATTGGAAAAAGCACAGGACAAATAGCCAAACTAATGGAAACACATGAACTATGAACCAATAGCTGAGGAGCCCCCAACTGGATCAGGCCCTCTGGATAAGGGAGACAGCTGATCAGTTTGAACTGTTTGAGAGGCACCCAGGCAGTGGGACCGGGACCTGTCCTTAGTGCATGAGTTGGCTGTTTGGAACCTGGGGCTTATGCAGGGTCACTTGGCTCATCCTGGGAGGAGGGGACTGGCCCTGCCTGGACTGAGTCTACCAGGTTGAGCTGAATCCCCAGGGGAGTCCTTGCCCTGGAGGAGATGGCAATGGGGGGTGGCCTGCGGGGGGAGGAGGGAGGCCAGGGGAATCTGTGGCTGATATGTAATATTAAATCAAATTATAAAAAATATTAAAAAAATAAATAAAAAGATATTAAAATGTTTAATCCATTTGGAAATTTGTTTAAGGCAAGTTTTCCCGATCATATGTGTGAACTAGTAAAAGAAAATTTATTTGAATTAACTCATGAAGACTATGAACTGTGTTTATATGCAGTGCAGTATTTCATGATGTCATGCCCATCAGTTATTCCCCAAGGAATCCCTTTTCTTTTCTTTTAGTGTCTTACTTTACAGGAGCTGGTGAGATGACTCAGCAGGTAAAGACACTTGCTTTAGGACAGAGTATCTAAGTTCAGTTCCCAGAATTTACATGATCTAAGGAGGGACCTGAGTCCTTCACATTGTCATCACGCGCACGCACACACACACACACACACCACACACCCCACAAGCTCACATGTAGACACATACACACTGCGGTGGTCTGAAAGATAATGGCTCCCACAGGGAGTGGTACTATTAGGAAGTGTGGCCTTGTTGAAGAAAGTGTGTCACTGTGGGGGTGGGCTTTGAAGTCTCTTTTCTCAAGTTCACTCAGTATGACTTCCTGTTGTCAGCAAAATGTAGCACTCTCAGCTTTAGCACCACATCTGCCTACACGCTGCTATGCTCCCCTTCATGATCAAAATGGACTAAAATTTTAAGTGAGGTGCCTTCAATTAAATGTTTTCTTTATAAGAGTTGCTCTGGTCATGGTGACTCTTCACAGGAATAGTAAACCCTAACTAAGACAGAAGTTAGTACCAGGAGTGGGTGTATGATGAATGTTTCCTGGATCCTGCCTGGCCACCACGGACCCACAGCCATTTATAAAATAATCATCCAGAGCCTTAATATTATTTATAACTGCTTGGCCATTAGCTCAGGCTTATTACTGAATAGCTCTTACACTTGAATTAACCCATAATTCTTATCTATGTTTAGCCACGTGGTTTGGTACCTTTTTCATTTCTACCTTGACATCTTGCTTCCATTGTGACTCTTGACTCAGCCCTCCTCTTCCCAGAATTCTCCTCTCTGCTTGTTCCTCCTGTACTTCCTGCCTGGTGACTGGACAATCAGCATTTTACTTATCAATGAATCAGAGCAACACCTATTCACAGCATACAGAATGACATCCCACGGCAAGTGGGGTATTGCTGTGATAAGCCTGACCATGTTTTTGGAATTTGGACTTTGGTACCTTGGGTTATGAAAGCAATAGAATGATTTAAGCACTGCTTAATGGGCCATACTAGTAGGAATATGGAAAACAGTGGTGCTTAGAATTATTTCAACTGTCTGGGGCTCACTCAAGAGGTTTCAGAGAAGAATTTTACTATATTGCCTAGAGATCGTTCTTGTAATATTTTGGTGAAGAAAGTAGCTACATTTTGCGTTTGTCCAAAGAGTCTGCCGGAGGCTAAAGTGAAGAGTCTTGGGTTAATTCTGTTGGCAGAAGAAGTCTCAAAACAGCCTAGTATAGACTCTGTCATGTGCATATTAGTGGTAACTCATATGAAGATTTATAATGAAAAAAGCGAGCTGAGCAGGGTAAATTACAAAAGGTGTATTTTGAGGAGAAAAAGAGCAGCAGAAAGCAGAATGGAACTAAGTTCTTTGTTCAAGGAGATAAACATTTTAAGAAATGAATAAAGGGAGTGGTTACCTCAGAGCAAGATCCTACCCAGCTAAGTTTCCAAATTCTGGAAAGGAACTGAAGAAAAGTTCAGAGCCTGGTGTTGTGGTACATGCCTTTAATCCCAGCCCTTGGAAGGCTGAGGCTGGTAGATCTCTGAGTTTGAGGCCTGCCTGGTCTAAAGATTAAGTTAAAAGAAAGCCATGCTTAGGAAGTAAAGGAAAAAAGAAGCTGGTAAAGATGTAATTAAACAAGGGGGCCATATTCCAGCCCCAGTAAGCAGCATAACTTGGCAGCTTCAGCCACGTGGTTCTGGCTCTAGAGCTAATGATGGAAGAAACAGTTTAAACATGTCCTCCATGCCTAAGGACAGCTGCTGAGTCTAGATATGCGTCAGAGATGTCCCTGAATGAAGGCCTAAGACAGCAGCCTGTATTGCCTTGGAGAACCCAAGATGTTAGAGATGCCAGAGTCATGGGATACCTGTCAAGGAGAGCTGCTAACAGAGAGTGGAACCAGCCCAAGAGAAAGAAGTATGTCGTTATAAACAAATCTGAACATAATCTGAAATCAGTAGAGCATTTTGACATCAGACATAGAGAAGCAGAATTTGGAGATTGCCCAGCTGGTTTTCTGTCTTGCTGTGGTCTAGTATTTCCTTGCTATACTCCCTTCCCTGTATTTTGGAATGGTAATGTATATCCTTTGACATTATATGTTGGAAGTATGTGATCTGCTTTTTGATTCTGATTTTTACATGTTATTATAGTTAAGAAATTGTAATGTGTCTCAGAAGAGACCTTGGACTTTGAAATAAGTTTGAAACTTTTATAGACTACAGAGACTTTTGAAGTTGAATTGAGTGCAATTTTTTTTGCATTATGATTTGACTATAAGCCTTTGGGGGCCAGGGAGTGGAATATGGTAGTTTAAAAGAAAATGGCTCCCAAAGGGAGTGGATATATTAGGAGATGTACCTTTGTTGGATGAAGTGTGTCACTTTGGCGGTGGGCTTTGAGGTCTCTTTTCTCAAGCTTCACTCAGTGTGACAGTCAGTAGACTTCCTGTTGCCTGCAAGATGTAGCACTTTCAGCTCTAGCACCACATCTATCTGCATGCTGCCATGCTCCCCTTTGTGATTATAATTGACTGAACTTAGACTCTGAGACTGTAAGCAAGCCACACTCAATTAAATGGTCATGGTGTCTCTTTACAGCAATAGTAACCCCTAACTAAGACACACACACACACACACACACACACACACACACACACTAAATTAAAAAAAACATAAAAGATTTATAAAAGAATAAACATATTCTTTGCAGAAGGCAAGATACCAAAAATGCTTTGCAGCTGTAAGTTGATTGCTAAATGATTTTAGAATTATCTCTCACAGAGGGTATGTTAAAATCGAACAAACCAACAAATTAACAACAACCACAACAAAAACAAAAAACAACTAAACTAAACCAAAATAAAACAAAAACTATGGTCAAGAGAACAGAGTTTCGTTTCTTGCTTGGGTGGAAAACTTTCTTTCCAACCCTGCTGGTTCAATCACTGCAGCTAAGGGACAAGCCTAGGAAAGGTGCAGTCTCTTTAAAATGGGGTAGAATACTCACTTCCTTAATGAAATACTGTACTTTTCTTTCCTTGCAACCCAGCCCCCAGTGCAGAAACTCAAGGCAGCCAGCATGCAGGGTCATAACTTTGCCTGCTTTTTTCAGTTATTCAGAAATGCAACAAGAGCTTTCCTTTAACATGTAGAGCTTCTTGACTCTTTCTGTGAAGTTTCCTTCCCTGTGCTGTAGTCCTCCGTGGGTCTGCTGTCCATAACCTCCATGCTGGCATCAATGCTCATGACTATTTTTCTTCTCTCCACCCTTCTCCTCCTTTAAGCAGCAAATGACATCTGGCCTGCATTGGGTTTTTCATTTAACCATTAATAAAATCATCCTTGTGCCCTGCCCTCCCAGACTACCAACTAAAATGGATAAAATTTAGCAGTATTTTAAAACTACTGTACACAAGATAGAAGCTGTTACAGAATTGAAAATAAACATCTGATTCAAATATTCATCCACTGTTTTTAGAAAATCCATAAATAAACAATAGTGAATCCACTGTCATAATTTCAAGACAAAGTTAGTCCATTTTTGAGAAGAATAGAATTAGAAAAGGAAAAGAAGCATATTTTACAGTCTTCTTAATGTCATTTTTGAAAGAGAAACCAAATAAAAACCATTAAATTTCTTAGATGCAAAAATCTGTGAATAATCAAAGGAGATGTATTGTTGAACCCGTTTTGATTTGATGTGTTACAATAAGTTTTCAATTTGAAGAAATAGGAAATGCATTCAGTTTTGATCCCTAAATACTAAATTGAGCAAAGTTAATAGTTCCATTTTCTGTCTTTCTTGTTTAGAATTGATTATATAAAATATTTAACTTGGAATGTTTTGAGAATTCAACTTCTCAAACCATATGAAATTTGTAATTGTAGATTTTACATGTGCTCATTTACTTTTCTGTGTGTGTGTGTTTATGTGCATGAAAATGTGTATGTGTTTGTATGTTTAAGCTTAGTCTGGTCTGACCTACCAGTGAACCTGAAGATCTGCCATCTCCTTCCCAGTGCTGAGATTGCAAGCACATATCACCAGGCAGGCTTTTTATGTGGCTAGTATGAATCAACTACAGATCATGCAAACTCTCTACTGTAATCCCTTCACTAATTCAATTTCCTTGCCATCTTTCCCTTGGAAATGTGCTGTTTCCTACTTTCGCTTTAATCCTTAAGGTGAGTGGAGCCAAAATCCAGAGAAAAGCTCTTTACATTATTGCAACAAAAAAGTGGTGTAAATATTTAGGTGCAGACAAAATATTGAGTGCATATTCAAAGCTAGTCATTAATTTAAAACACATTAATTTCATCTGTAGGGGAATTCTAATGCATTCATGTACAAAAAGCTGTATGTAATAAAAAAAACTAACAACCTTCCGGGTATCCATTCACCAGAAAACTAATTTCACACCTAGTCTATTATGTAATGTGCTATGAGAAAGCTTTTTGCTTTAAGATATTATTATATGAGCATGTAGGATGGAGGATTTTTCCCCCCTGAAATGAAGATTGAATACACAGTCAACATGAAAGTATGGATAACTAGTGTTTGCCTATGTAAGACATTATTTTTTCTAATAGGTAATTCATACAAAATTGACCAGTTGTCCATATGGATGAATGTTGGATCAAAGTGAATCATAGTATCCCTGGTATTGTTCCATGCTGACTTTTCCCAATTACTTACTATTTGAAGTTTTAGACAAGAATGACATAGAAGAATATTCATAGTGAAATAACTACTAAACAAATTCATTTAATTATAAAATTGTGATCTGGGTGGTGGCGCACGCCTTTAATCCCAGCACTCGGGAGGCAGAGGCAGGCGCATCTCTGTGAGTTTGAGGTCAGCCTGGGCTACCAAGTGAGTTCCAGGAAAGGCTCAAAGCTACACAGAGAAACCCTGTCTCGAAAAACAAAAAAAAATAAACAAATAAATAAAATAAAAAATAAAATAAAATTGTGATCTGTCAACTGAGAATAACATTTTAAAATGGAAAGACTTACTTCCTGTCATTTTGATTTCCCTAATTGTAGTTCTCATATATTTTTGGTTTTGTGGAGGAAAAAAAAATGGATGAATCCTGTGTGTTGTTGTTTTTGTGTATGTATGTGTGTGTGTGTGTGTGTGTGTGTGTGTGTGTGTGTGTGTGTGTGCTTTCTGTGTGAGTGCATGAAACTTATGGAGTTCTGAAAGAGGCCCTAAAAGTTAATGAGTGTTCCAGGGAGCTCACCAATGATGACCACTCAGACACGGAGTATAGCCAGTTGAAATTTTTACTCCAGCTAGCTGGGGCCACACCCAAGTGTTCAGGTACCTGTGTATAGCCACGAGTGTCCAGAAGAATTTTAGAGGCAGAAACCATGTCCTAGTATCTTGCTCTGTAGCTGTACTGGGGATGGGGTTTGGGGAGGACTTGAGGTTTTAGGGGTAGTGGGTGTTGCAAAAGTAAGCAATTTGAAGGAAGCAGCTTTAATAGAAATTAAGGTCATCACTTAGTTGGGGGGTAGTTCCACAAACAGGCAGTAAAGATAAATGATTAGCTGGGGGTGGAAGTGGGTTCTGCAGTAAGAGGCATCTTTAACAAAAGCTAAGTTAGCTAGGAGATCCTGACCTTGGATTGCTAAAAATAGAGCTGGGTAGTTTTCCAAGGGATTTTCCATCAAGTAGTTCAGATTCTAGTTAAATATGGAAGAATACAAGGTAGAGGGACCTCTGAACCGTCTTACCCAGTCACATTGGATCTCCTGGAGCTGGATTTACAGGCAGTGGTGAGGAACCAGATGTGTGCTAGGAACTGAATGTGTGGTTCCTATGCACAAGCAGCAAGTGCTCCTGACTGCTGAGCTGTTATCATGCCCCAAGATCTGTCTACTAAACCAATCTGCTAGACTATTTTTTTGAGGACTTGAGATCATTAGGATTCCATTTAATTAGTAGAGGATGTATACTTCATCCTATTATTTTGATAATTTTGTGGTGTTTAGTATTTTCCTAATATTCACCTTTAACTGCTCTTCCCACCTGCTTTCTCTTTCCTACAGCTCATGCATTGTTCTCTCCACTCTATAGGATTTGAGTGTCTTCTGTGAGGATGTTTTATGTCTCATAAAAGTTTCTATGGGACAATGCTCTTGTACACTGTAAAGATATGTCACTCAAATTCGTGCCCAACATGGGGCAAGGATCTCCACATAAAACCTAAGAAAGTTTTAAAAAAGGATTTTAGTTCCATGGGGGCTGCACTAGTTTGGCTATTTGTCCCTGTGCTTTTTCCAATCATGGTCTCAATATTTCTTGCTCATATAATCCCGCCTCTCTCTAGCCGATTGGACTCCTGGAGCTCCATCTGGCTTTCTGGAACCTAGGGCCTATGCTGAGACATTTTGCTCAACCTTGGTGTAGGGAGGAGGGGACTGGAACTTCCTCAACTGAATCTACCAGGCCGAGCTGAATCCCCAGGGGAGACCTTGCTTTGGAGGAGGTGGGAATGGGGGGTGGGTTGGGGGGGAAGGGTGGGGGGTGGGAGGAGGGAGGACAGGGGAATCCGTGGCTGATATGTAAAATTGAATTAATTATACAATTTAAAAAGGGGTTCTAAACACACACACACAAAAAAAAAAAAAAAAAAAAAACACAGAGTCAAACACCTTCTTAGTAACCATCTTTTCCCTAGTAAGCTCTGCTGGCAGTAAGCAGAAGCTCCTTTAAGAGATGGTTTCTGAATCAGCATTAGTGGCAGAAACTACATGGCTCTTCTAAAAGGCCCTGCTACCAAACACTTAAATGGAGTTTATGAGCAGTGGGTAGCACACTACTCAGTGGCAGTGTCGACCCAAAAAACTTTCCAGAGTTGGAGCAGTAAACATGGCTTTCAGTGCTGGGAGTAAAAGTGCCTCCAAGATGAGACTACCTTCTCAAGGAACTAAGGATTGGGGCAGAGCCAGTTGCCAAAGCTGAAGTTTTACTTCCAGTCATGCCCGCTTAGCCACTTAAATGCTCATGTGGTCAGAAAAAGATAGAGAGATGCCGTAAGACAGATTCAAAAACAGAAACAAAAACAAAAACACATTTCTAAGTGGGTTATAGTGTGTTTTAAAACATATGTAGGCTTGGGAGAGCAAAGAGAAGGTATAGACCAAATAAAAAAGAAATATATAGTTTTAAAATATAAAGTCCTTAAAAGGGAATAAATTAATATAAAAAATGCCATATAAAGATGGAAAATACAGAGTCCGGATACTGTATGTTATTGCATTGTCTTTTAATTGTTTGGCAGATGAGAAAGGAACAACAGCTACTAAAAGACATTTGATTATAATTGTTGCTGGATTAATCTAACCTATATATTTTGAAAATGCATTGAATTCAAAATTCAAGTCAAAATATATGTTACTTTGAAGAAGAGGTTATGCTTTATCTTCCACAGGAAATGAGAGTCTTTGGTTTCATTCTGTATTAAGAAAAGTCAGATTTGGTCAAGGAAGACTCCCTGAAAAATCTCAGATGGGAACAGATGATCCAGATGATCCAACATTTCAGAGCATCTCTACTACAATTTCTTCTGAGTTCTGTATCCGGAACAGGTTCAAGGCTGCTGGGTGAGATGATCCAGCCTCACAGACTGCACCAGTCAAGACTTGACCATAATTCTAAATTTTCTCAGGGTTCCCCATAAGATTACCAGTGCCCCCAGTCAGCAAGAAGTAGTCTAAAGAACTCTGCCCACATTCCCAAAAATGAAGTATGGATATTTGTCGTTGTTTAGGGGAGTTGGTTACAAGTTGTTAGGGATAATGGTCAGGAAAAAAGCTAAACAAAGGAGATTAGATTCAGGGATCTAGTTCTGAAAAGAAAAGGGAGAATATAGAAATGATAGGATAAAAGGGTAGATTATTGAATCTACTTTAATCCAAAAAACAACTATTAATTAGCATACATATTTTACATTATAGATTTTGGTTTATTGATACAGACTTAAAGTTAATTTTGTTATACTGTATGTATATTTCTACTCTTGTTTAGGGTATTATTTTTATGCAGCTCATTTAAAAATGCAATATATAATTTAAAAATACAGATTAATAATCATCTATAATAGTCAAACTTACAGTCATGTTAGTTAAGTTTTCTAGGTATGCAAGGATATATTTCAGACATATGGAGTTTGTTTTCTTATGGCAAAAGTTAGCCACTGGGCAAGAAACTTCCCTTACCTCAACTGCTGACAGTGTGCTGT
>CABHPH010157482.1:0-54230 GCA_902168325.1 Peromyscus nudipes | reverse complement strand
AGGAGTTTCTAAGACTGTGAAGAGACTCTATGACCACTGCAATTCTTTTTTTTTTTCCAGAGCTGAGGACCGACACTGCAATTCTTATAAAGGAAAACATTTAATTGGGGCTGACTTACAGTTTCAGAGCTTTAGTTCATTATTGTCATGGAGAGAAACATGGAGGCACGCAGGCAGACATGGTGCTGGAGAAGGAGCTGAGAGTTACTTGATCCATATGCAGCAGAAGCCCAGTGAGCCATACTGGGCATATCTTGAGCATAGGAGACCTCAAGACACACCCCCAAAGTGACACACTTCCTCCAACAAGGTCACACCTACTCCACAAAGGCTACACCTCTTAATAGTGCCACTCCCTATGAGCCTATAGGGGCCATTTTCATTTGAACCACCACAACCTCTTTGTAGTAGTTGTAAAGAAACCTGGTTTAGAACAGTATCCTATTAAAGCAGAATGGTGTGCCCCTCACAGCAGATAATGAAGGGGGCACTGTCTACTGAGAACTGGAGTAGAAGAAAACACCAATACTGTTACTATCTCCTCCACACTCTAGCATTGCTACCACTCTTGGTGATTATTTTTCCACTGCAAAGGGTGGCAGAGTGGGATGGAGTTGTTTGACATCTGACCTTGATGCTGAGGACTAAACTAATCCTAGACCTTCAGCTCTTTTTCAGTACCATCTCCTGTTGCTCTACTTAGTATCTCTCCTACCCCACATTCCTCAGCTTTATGCCCTTTGTCTTCATATACACTCATTCTTATGCATGTATGCTTAGACATCTTTGAGGATTAATTCCACATGTATATTTGTGGGCATTGATCCTTTTCATATCTCTTGTTAGATTTTAGATTTTCATTCAGGCCTGTTTTTAAGACACCTGTTTTTTCTTATATTTTCTGCTCTTCCTTTTTAGTGGATTTCTCAGATACATTCTTTTTATTTTGTGAATTTTTGAAAGATGCTTGGGATTAAACATGTGTTCCCATTCTCTTACACCTTAGTATTTAACTTTCTTTGTTGTGACTATGTGCTTAATTTAGATGACCCATGCTCATTTTCAATATAAAGAAGTGTGATTGCCTTTTAAGTTGAATTCTGTTGTTGGAGGCACTTTATCACATGCCTTTGTAAACAAAGTGCAATCACTTTGTGTCCTTTACTAAGACTCCTCTGGTGGTAACATATCCAAATGTATAGAACAAAAATCACAACTGAAAAGTGGCATGGACCTACGTCACCTGGCTCACTCCAGTTTGCCTGGTTTTGCATGCAATTTTATGTGAGTGGATGTTTGTTCACATGTGGTTTTTGTCATACACACACATATGTGTCAGTTTACCAAAGTGAAGTCTAATCCAATTCAGAGAACAACTGAGCTATTAATATAGCACACAGCAAAAGCAGAGTTGTGAGAATTTAAGGGTGTGAAGATGGCACATAGATTTGGCAAGTCTAATAGGTGACAGACTGCCATTGAATACGGTGATCTTATGTCAGTTCTCTGACTTGGGGTCATAGGGATGCAAGTTTGACTGAGACTTGTTGAGTGCTATGCAGCAATACCTCTATGAGGAAGAATACAGCAGTAGGAAAAGCAGTCCCAAGTGCAGAAACTCCATAAGGCCATTGAGCTAGATGATTTCACCTGGAACATTTATAAAATGTCCAACTGCAAGTTAAGGACATTTTGCCCTTTCCTATGGGCATGAATGTCTCACTATATCTGTTACTCCCTGCAACAAAAGGTCTAGCACTTGCAACTGTATTTCTCCTCACAGAAAGCAGACTTCTGCTCTGCTTGCTTTCACTTAAAGAATGTTTGCAACATAGGCACTGGAGCAATGACAAGGATGCATGGTTGCTCAGTTGCTTATTATGAAAACATTGACATTTGACCTTGTTCACTAAAGTATCAGGGAATAGCATGGAATCTGACTTATAATACACAAAAGAGAAATATTTAAGGAATGATGATGCAGTCAAGAAGGTAAAGTGTATTACAAAATTAGATAAAAAGGACATTGAATGCTAGATGTAATTCTAGTCCTTGTTCTGACTGTAACTATTAATATGATTTGGAGCTAGTTAAATTACATTGAAAGGTGATGTCTAGTTAGATAATACTACAAACCTAGATTTTGTAAGAGCTTAAGACCCAAATTTTTAATGACAAAATCTATCTTTGTAGTATCTCTCTATAATGTTTACATAATATAAAGTTGAACTTTTATCTAAAGGAACACTCTAATATAGATAGTCTACATACTTACCTACATTATTATTTTCATCTTTAGAAATATTAATTTTTAGCATGCCATAGAAGAATGCATTTTTTAGTAAATCTCAAATAAGTTCACATTTAAATGAAGAATGTTCCTTTGGATCAAAAAGATCCACAAGCCATGAATCGCACTAATGATAATGACATATAACATTTTCAAGTAATTATGTTTAACATTTAATAAATATCATGCACTTTCTGTGCTCTGTGGAATATAACCTGCATAATCTATCTTTAAATCCTAATGTGCTTTTTAAAATATTTTTTCATACAATATATTCTGACCACTGTTTTCCCTCTCCCTAGCTCTTCCAAGATCATCTCTGACTACCTAACTCCATGCCTCCCTTCTCTCTCTCTTTAGAAACAAAAGCAAGGAAAAGCAAGGAAAAACATGAAACACACACACCCAATAAAAAGATAAAATTCAAAACCATGTCTATAATCAAAAGACCAGTGTCTTAGTCTGTGTTCTATCACTGTGAAGAGAAACCATGACCAAGGCAACTCATAAAAGCATTTAATTGGTGGCTTGTCTATAGATTCAGCAGTTAGTTCATTATCATCATAGCAGGGAACATGGTGGCATACATGGCACTGGAGCAGCAGATGAGAGCTACATTCTAGTCCAAAGACACAGAGAGAGACTAGCTTGGCAAGGGCTTTTGAAACTTCAAATTCCACCCCACATTGACACACTTCCTCCAACAAGGCCACATTCCCTAATCCTTTCAAATATTGCCACTCCCTCATGACCAAGCATTCAAATTTATGAGCCTATAAGGGATGTTCTCATTCAATCCACCACAACTAGTTAAAAAACAAGTACAAAGCAAAGAATATGAGACAAAAAGTATACAAAAGTATTGAGTTTATTTTTTTGTTGGCTATATACTGCTGGGCCTCAAGTCTACCCTTAAGTATAGTTAGTATACACACTGAGAATCCACTGGAGAAAATTTTTTCCTTTAAAAGTGGATGTCGATTGGAGATAGCGTTCTTGTTAGGAATGAGAACACTTGCCCACTTCCCCCTCTCAGCCCTGGAACACTGTCTGGCTTAAACCTGTGCAAACCTTGTACATGTTGCCACAGTCTCTGTGAATTCATAATATGTGTTAATCCTGTCGTGTCTCGAAGACACTGTTCTTTGGTGTCATTTATCCTCTCTAGCTCTTAGAAACTTTCTTCCCCCTCTTCCATATAACTCCCCACGAACTGAGTGGAGGAGTTTGATGAATGCATATCATTTGGGCATCAAATACTCTGTACATTGTCCAGTTATGGGTCTCTTTAAGAGAAAGCTTCTGTGATGTTGACTGAGCCATGTACTGATCTATGGGAACAACAGAATGTCATCAGGAGTTTAATTTCTATGTTCCTTTAACAGAGCAATAGTTTGTATTTTCCCTCTAAGCCCATGTCCTATTGAGTTTTGTGTCTTTGGCTAGCCTAGCAGTGCCAGGCATGGGTTCTATCTCATGAAGTCAGCCTTACATTGTAGCATGAGTCTTAAAAGTTCTTATTAATAAAATCAAACCTGAGCCAGGTATTGGGGTGAAATGCTGGATGGTCAGAGAAACAGAATAAGCCATAGCTATCTCACCTCACCGGATCCTCAGCTGGTCTTGTTTCCTCAGACTGGATGCCCCGAGCCCTCATCCAGAATGGGTCTCAGCTGAACTGCTGCTAGAAGCCTGAAAGCTTAACCAGCCACATGCTTCTCCAGGCCAAAGGCTTCTCCAGGGCAAATGCCTCTAGTTTCTGGTCCTCACGCCTTATATATCTTTCTGCTTTCTACCACCACTCCCTGGGATTAAAGGCTGGCTTTCTGGGATTAAAGGCGTGGGTCACCATGCTTGGGTGTATCCTTGAACACAAGAATTTCTGCCTCTGGAATGCTAGGATTAAAGGCGTATGCTACCACTGCCTAACCTCTGTTTCATATTGTGGCTGTCCTGTTCTCTGACCCCAGATAAGTTTATTAGCATACACAATATTTTGGGGAACACAATACCCCCACATTATATCCACTCAGAGAGTGGTTGTTTATTATCACAATGTTTGTGACACTATTGTACCAGCATATCAGTGCCATTGTAGATCACAGGTTTATAGCTGGATTTCTCCTCTGGTAGCATACAGAGGACCTTCCAGTAACAGGAACACAATTCAGCCAGAATTAGGACTCTTGTTAGGTTCAAGTTCAAATTTTTTGAGTTCAATCAAATATGTAAGTGTTGTAAAAGGGCCTTATTCATCATCAGTTGCAGAGAAAAATAATAGCCATGGCAATAGTCTGAGTTATTAAGGGGTTCAATGGTCCCCTTTGACCAGTGACTCAACTCGCTCTAACCCATTCTTACAACTGTGTGTTTCACTTGATGTCAAAAGATGTCTAGTTGTAGCATTGTTTTCCCCATTATTTGGTGAGTCCATTTATATTTCTGTCATGTATTTATGTATTTTAGAAAGCTTCTACAGTAGTAGGTTTCCATATGACCCCTCAAATAGCCCCTAGTGTTAGTTGTTTACTCCTTTATTCCCTCATTTATCCCCTTTTCTCTTTCTCCTCACTTAATTCCCCTGCTCCAATCTCACCTCTCAATATCTCCCTAACTATTCTATTTCCCCTTCCTTGGGACATACCCTCTGCCACCATCCCTTGCTATATACCTGACCTCTGTGGTTGTATGAGTTGTAGCATTTCTATTGAATGGTTAAAAGGTAACATTCACTTATAAGAGAACACAAAAAATACATGTGTCCATTTGGGTTTGGGTTAACTCAGTCAAGATGATTGTTTCTAGTTCCATCCACTTACCTATGAACTTCATAATTTGCTGGGAGCCATTCCCAGCGGTAAATGGGTCCTGCAGAGGGTGTAAGGAATTGGCGGGAGAAGGAAGTGAGCCAGGCCATGGCAGTCAGGAGAATCTTGCAGCCTGACTGACTAGCAGCCAGAGTGTTTCTTTATTTATATAGAATTTAGTAAGCAGGGATACATTCTTGATGTTCCAAAACATAGATCATATCATTTTTGTTTTTGGACATGTGTTTCACTTCCTTTTGCTCATCTTTTAGTCATCATTAATAAACTATGACAGAACAGAGTTATCATTTCCAATCATTTTCCCTCAAGTTTTGACATCATTAATAAACAGAGTTATCATTCTTACTCAGAAACCCCATAACCCAATTTTTGATAATCTAGAGTCATATGTCAGCCTGTGCTCAGGCTGGTTGCTTTGGTTGCTTCAAGGACACTAGACCAAAACAAAATCTTCAACCACCCTGGGCATTTTGCCATGTCTCAAGCGATGTATTATTAACTCTTAGTGGTCAGAGTGCCCATGAAAAACCTTCAGGCTAAAGCTGCTGCAGTTATTATTCAAATTCTGGCATAATACAATCAATGCTCACATTTATATCCTTATATATGTCTAATCCTGGCATTCTGTTGTTCCTTGGTCATATGACATTATAGTGGCTCTACATGACCTAACTTCTAAGAGAGGGAGGTCCTAACATCTCATGCTTTTATCATCTTTCCACTCCATACTTTGCTCATCAATATGTCTATGTGTAGGGCAGAGTTGTATGCCACATAATTGTCTGAGTATATAGTGGGAAGAGGCTTGTAATCTGAACTGTGGCCAACTCCTCTAGCCCACAGAATCCTGTTGACCTTTTTAATTTTACTTTGTTTTGAGTATCTTGTTCCTGTATAAGTAGAGAGACAGATGTTTCAAGAATGTCTCATAGCCTCATAAAGAGACCTCTGGCTTCTTCTTTATGTGTTACAACCTCCAAGGCATAAGAAAGACCTTCGAGTAGATAAGGATATCTCCCTCAAAGTGGGGGGGATAGTATGTTCAGGACTTTCCTGGATAAGCTTAGAAGAAGCATTTCTGGGAGAAGGCATAAATGATACATAAGGAATTTTCCATCAACCCCAAATTGTACAAATATTAAAAGTGCCCCAAATATGTAACAGGTGGAGATGAAAACCAAAGGTGGCAAGGCAGCCATCATGTGACTTAGTTTTGCTGGATCTCTGTCAAGCAGCTGTGCTGGCTTTATGACTTCTGCCATTCCATTCAGATATGGCTGTGCCAACAATTTGTTTTTATAGCTGA
Organism: Peromyscus nudipes; assembly: GCA_902168325.1. Lineage (NCBI taxonomy): Eukaryota > Metazoa > Chordata > Mammalia > Rodentia > Cricetidae > Peromyscus > Peromyscus nudipes. Next base: position 47,806 of record CABHPH010157482.1, on the reverse strand, counting down.
TTAATAATATTCCATTGAGCAAATGAAGTACATTTTCATTATCTGTTTATCTGTTGATGGGCATCTAGGGTGTTTGCAATTTCTGTCTATGATTAGTATAGCAAAAATGAACTGGATGGGCAAGTGTCTCTGAAGTAGGTTGTAGAGACCTTTGAAATATGCCAAAGAATGGTATAGCTGGATCTTGATGGAGATCTAGACTCAGATTCCTAAAGAACTGCCACACTTATTTCTATACTAGCTGTATAAGTGTGCACCCCACCAGCAATTAATAAGTGTCCCTCTTATACCACATCCTCACCAGCATGTGTTGTTATTTCTGTTTTATTGTTCTTGGGCATTCTGATTTGTATAAGTTTAAATCTCAACATAGTTTTGATTTTCATTTCCCTGAATAGCTAATGATGTTGATCATTTCATTAAAGGTTTCACTGCCATTTGTATTTCATCTTTCGTGAACTCTGTTTAGTTCTGTATCCCATTTTTCAACTGGGTTATTTGAATGATATCCAAAATTTTCAGTTCTTTCTATATTTGTAATATTAACCCTCTATGAGAGGTGTAATTTATGAAGATCTTTTGCCATTCTATAACCTGGCACTTTTTCTGAATGATAGTGCCCTTTGCCATGCAGAAGATTTTCAGTTTTATGAGGTCCCATTTATTCACTGTTAATCTTTGGGCCTGTGCTATCAGTGTTCTGTTTAGAAAGTTCTTTCCTGTGCCAATAAGTTCAAGACTGTTCCCTACATCCTCTTCTACCAGATTCAGTGTATTTGGCCTCATGTTGAAGTCTTTGATACATTTGGAGTTGAGTTTTGTTCAGGGTAATAAGTATGGGATCTATCTACATTCTTTTACATATAGCTCTCCAGTTTGACCAGCACCATTTGTTGAAGTTACTGTCATTTTCCCCTGCTGTGGGATGCTCTGTATGCTGTGAATGTGTTGCTCTGATTGGTTGATAAATAAAAAGCTGATTGGACAGTAGCCAGGCAGGAAGTATATATGGGATAAGCAGACAAGAAGAATTCTGGGAACAGGAAGGTGGCATCAGGAGATGCCTGTGACCAGCCCAAGAATCAATAGGTAAAGCAGGTAAAGCAAAGGAACATGTGGTGATACATAGATTAATAGCTATGGGCTAATTTAAGATGTAAAAACCAGCTAGCAAAAAGCTTGAACCACGGCCATGCAGTTATAATTAATATAAGCTTCTGAGTGATTATTTTATAGTTGAGTGGTAGGACTGTGGGAACATGGCGGGACCTGGAGAAAACTTCCAACTACATTTCCCTGTATTTTCTTTGTCAAAAGTCAGGTCTTTGTAGGTGTGTGGATTTATGTTTGGGTCTTCAAGTCAATTCTATTGATCAGTTTGTTTGGTTTTACTTTTTTATGTCAATGCCATGCTGTTTTTATTACTATAACCCTGTATTACAATTTGAGACCGGGAATGGTGATACATTCAGCAGTTCTTTATTCAGGATTGTTTATGAATTTCCATATTGTTTTTTGTGTTTCCATATGATGCTGAAAATTGTGTTTCAAAGATCTGTGAAGAAGGTTGTTAGAATTTTGATGGGGACTGCATTGAATCTGGAGATTGATTTTGGTAGATATTTTCACGATATTAATTCTGCTGATCCATGAGCATAATATGCTACAGTAAGACTAGGCAGGTACCATTTCGTCAAGGCTAGATGAGGTAACTCAGTAAGAGGAAATAGGTCTCATAAGTAGGCAAAATCAGTGACTGCCCTGCTACCTGGTGCTCCCACTGTTGGGAATCCCACAAGAACAACAAGCTCTTCAGCCATAACATACATGCAGGGGACCTAGGTCAGACCCCTACAGGCTTCCCGATCTCTGCAAGGCCCCGTGAATTTCGGTCAATTGATTCTGTGGGCTGTGTTTTCATCATGTCCCTGACCCCTCTGGTTCCTCTGATCTTTCTTACTTTTCCTCCATAGGACTCTCAAGCTCTGCCTAATGTGTGGCTATGGGACTCTGCATCTGTTCCCATCAGTTGCTGGATGAAGTCTCTCTGGTCTCTTTAATGAGGATTCTGCTAGGCTCTAGTCCCAGAACACTCTGAAGCCATGAAAACCTGTAGGTCAAAGGTTTTGTGACTGAGTGGGTATCCCAGTCCCTCAGCATCTTTAAGGTTTTTGTAGAAGTCTTTCACGTGCTTAGTTAGAGTTATCCCAAACTATTTTTCTTTTTCTTTTTGAGGCTATTGTGAAAGGTACTATTTCATTTATTTCTTTTTCAGTCTGTTTTTTATTTATTTATAGGAAGGCTACTGATTTTTTTCTGTTATATTTGAATCCTACTACTTTGCTGAAGGTTTTTTATCAGCTGTAGAAGCTTCCTGGTAGAGTTTTTGGGGTGTTATGTGTATGAAATGTATCATATACAAATAAAGAAATGGGTCTTCTGACTTTGAATTAGGCAAAGTTAGGGTGTGTCCTCTCATCTCTAATGATCAAATGAATAAAAATCCTTCACAGTTATGTTCAGATGCTTGAGTTTCAGTTGATTACAGTATTTTAAGTTAACCACCAAGATTAACCATAACAACTACTCTTGGGTATACAGCCAAAGATTATATCCCACTCTAGAGATACTTGCTTGCCTGTGTTCACCAATGGTCTACTCCCCATAGCCAGGAAAGGGAAATAGCCTGGATATCCATAAACTGATAAATGAATAATGAAAGTTTGGTGTATTTATACAATGAGATATTATTTAGCTATTAAGAAAAATGAAACTATGAAATTTACATAAAAATGGTGTTTGAAACAATACCATTCTGAGTTAGGTAACTCAGACGCAGAAGGACAAGGGACAAACAACATATATATTTGAGTTACTCAATAATGGAGCAAAATTTCAATTACTAAACACCAGATGCTGATGAATAAAGATCTCAATGCCAGGAGTGGATTAATTCTTTCAGAGTTGGACAGTGAGGTCCCACAGACTCCTAAAATATACACGTCTTTGCAATTGCTCTTGGTGATCCTTCCAAACTTGACAGTAAGACTTTATTGTCGAACATACCACATACTTGATTCATAGAATATGGAGAAGTCAAACTGGTACTGAGCTGAAAACATCATCCTTATTGGCTAATTTTCACAGTGCTAGAATATGCTATGTACACTACTGGAGGAGAAAAGGAATCATCAGTCTTATCTACCTTTGAACTCTGCAAGTTACTATATTATCTGACTGGGTAAGACATGTCCACTGGAAGAATAGTGAAAGGAACATCATGGGAATTGCCAACCACTTTCTGATTGGATTTAAGTCCAGCTCTAGAAGATGAATCCCATGTCTGTTACCAGTATTAAGCCAAGACCCTACAGATAGACAGGTCATAGGCCATAAAGAAAAACCTATGACTATTATGCTGAGATCATGCTGAGAAGATAATCTGTAAAGCGAAGGGAAATGTGTAAGTCAGACTAGAATAACTAATGATAGGACTATCACAAAGCATATGTCATATGGAAAATCGAAATAAAAGAAAATAGAATAAATAATTCAAGCAACAGTGAATAATATTTTCTATAAAATTACAGATTTTTAATACACAGAAAACACTAGGATAAATGCCAAGAAAATATATACCCATTAATCTCATATTCTAAGTATTAAATATTAATAAAATGGAATAAAATTTGAAAGAAGCCCAAGAGGAATGAAACCGCTGGCTAACAGAAAAGGAAATGAAATAATATAGTTGGCTTCTCAGAAATCAACAAAGAATTTTGTTTGAGACAGTTTTATTTTTCCTTCACCTTTTAAGGATAATTTAATAAGATGTGTAATTCCAGTTAGTGTTTATTTTACTCAACATTATATATTTTATGATTCAACTCATATGTAAAATTGAAAGAAAATGAGACCATAGACTTACAGAATACAGGAGTGGTTACAGTAGCTCGGGTAGCACAGTGGAGAAGTGGAATAAGAAGAGTCTAGCAAATCTGTATATAATCTGGAAATCACAAGAACATTTAAGAATTAAAATCTGAGCCGGGCGGTGGTGGCGCACGCCTTTAATCCCAGCACTTGGGAGGCAGAGCCAGGCGGATCTCCGTGAGTTCGAGGCCAGCCTGGTCTACCAAGTGAGTTCCAGGAAAGGCGCAAAGCTACACAGAGAAACCCTGTCTCGAAAAACCAAAAAAAAAGAATTAAAATTAAAATCTGGTATTCTGAGTACACTGAATTGACCGGTATACAGAATTAAATGGCTAAAACATTACACTGCACCCCATTAATTTGTGCAACTGCTATCTGTTGGTTAAAACATGAAATTAAGAGCAGTGAGTATGAAGAAATGTACATATATGGTAGATTAATATATAGCATTAATAGTCACTTTAAATTTCAATATTATAAATATCTAAAAAATTAGTGTACAGTAGACATATCCAGATTGGAATGAAAAGTAAAACCAAATTATCTGTTGTCTACCAGAATAGCATGTTAGTATAAAACATGTACAGGTTACAACAAAAGTCTAGAGAAAGATATGACATAGTAATACTAATTAAAGTAGAGCTAGAATAGTTATATTAATTTCAGGTGCAATAGTCATTTGAGTAAGAGAAACTCAGAGATAGAAGAGGTCATTCATAATGATAATGGGGTTAACTCAAAGAATACATGCAATCAAAGAAATGAAAATCCATAGAAACTAAAAGCAGATTAATAGTTGCCAGGAGTTTGCAGAAATGGAATGGATAGTGATTGCTTAATGGTTTTAGGGTTTATTTTGGGCTGATAAAATATTATGGCACTAAATACAAGCAAGGGATGAATGTGGGGAATGCTTTTATTTCTACTGAACATTAGCTTTCAAAAGGTTAGTAGTTCATTTTCTTATATATGCATTTTCTTCAACACAAAAATATATGAAGCGACAACAAAATTATGCATCTTCAAAACATTGTCTAGTGAATAATTATTACTTAACTGGTGACTGCTTGTTGTGTGCTGTCTCACCCCATCTCATACCCAAGGCAGGCACTACTTGGTAGATTGTAAAATTTTCCTCATTCAAATACTGTTTAGTCTCAGAATTCTCAATACAGTACTCCATTTATTCTCTGCCAACCAAGAACACAAACAAGACAGTCTAACTCTGTACTAGGGTGGCCTTTCAAAACAATCACCTTAAACCATACTTCCTCTGCTATCTGATACTTGAAATTCTGCAAAATTTCACTTTTTGCACTTTGAATTTTGCTAGCTATTCTACTAAGAAAATCAATCCTAAGGCAAATATTTATGTGATAGGGATATATTGAGGGATAACACTTCTATGGGTGGTAGAGGAGTAGGATCCAGTAGAGAGAAAAAATCCACTATATACAGTTCCAAGGAAAACTTCAATAGAGTCTATGTGGTGCTATGGAACTACAAGGATGATTCAGAGGTGTTCTTGAAGAAGACAGTGACACTGTATCCCAATATGAATCAGTCACTTTATTTGGGATTTCCTATGTAAAGAGTTATGATTTTATATGTGGAAGAGAAATTTACATGGAGTGACTCAGGTCTGAATTATCATCAGCTACTGAAATAATACATACTTGCTGAAATAAGTATATTCATTCTGGAGGGGGAATCCAAGTGGCATTTCCCAGCACAGATACACCAATTTTAATTATCAGCTGAATGTATACATCACAATAAATGGGTTTAATCTCATTGTGGAGGCAAGGGAAAAAATAAGCACAGCAAATATGCAGAAATTAAATAAGATCTTTCAGAGACAAACTAGGCATCATAAAAATATAATGAGGCATCATAAAGCACAATACTTTACAAATGTTTTGAACTATTTTCTCCCTAATAATTTAAAACTCAGTAACATTGCTTTGGGAACCATCATGGCTATAGACCAAATGAATGATCATTGTCTGCAGACAAATTTGAACATTGTTTTATATTTATCACCCTGTTAGTTTCACAGATTTGTAGCACTGGAAAACTGTGTGCTGTTTGTTGAAAACAACATCTTCCAAGAAGGGGTTTTTTGGACCATCAAGGGTTTGGAAAGTTCACCAGTGCCACCTTCTTTACATTCTTTCAGTTCCTCTGTCTATATCACCATTTATATCAAAACTGATTATGAAAAAGAAACCATTTATGTTTGTAAGATTTAGATGTTCTTACAGGAAACAGCCTAAAGGTTGCTGCTGTAAAATTTCTCTGCAACGAGATCAAATACCTTGAGAAAAGTATCATCTCAGAACTAGCTCACTCATGTGTCTTGAAAGTCATACTGCATGTGATTGTCTACCTTAGTATGAGTTGTGCCATAATACTTATATTGATTGGAATAATCATAAGTAGCCACTCAATTACAAGAAAAATGAGTCATTAACTTTGTGAGCAGTGTTTGTAGGAGAAAAAATAAATTGGTGTGATAATCTCTGGAAAATTCTGTCTACCACTTTTCTTTTTTATGCATTTATTTTTTTCAGTGTACAAGATAAAGATATAAAAGGTGATGATAGTTGATCAAACATTCATTTTCACATAAAAGTAATTGTAGATCAGAACTTGTAGCATGGTCAGGAGACTACACACTTACACTTCTTTTATATTTCTTCTGGTGACTGTTTAATATTAGATTCTTCATTTTTTCTAAACAACTGATCTAGTGTGTCTAATTTTGACAATAAATAAAAACACACTCCTCCTCTATATGTAATATGACTTTCAAAATCAATAATCTTGAATGTGACCACACAGAAGGTTAGGATACCCATGTTAATGTTTCCCTCATAGTTAGGAAATTGATAACTAGGAATATTTGTGCCTAAAATGCCTTTATACATTACAGCTTATGGACTTGAGGCATAATGGGAAAGAAACTGGCCAATTTTGACAGGCTACATACATATTTTATAAGTGCCATCCTGAAGGCAGACATCAAGTATTAGATGTAATCATATAGTCTTAGGGTTAATTCTGTAAAATGTAGGAGCTGAAGGTAGCAATTTTAATCATACTTGTAGACCATGGAAACCAACATGTCAGTGTATATACTTTCTTTCCTGCTAATACTAACACTGATATCAATATTTACTTGTAATTATTTCAGGTGTCTGGTTACAGCAACATATTTTTATAGGATTAACCATTCACTGTTTTTTTACATTATAATATTTAATTGTCCTATTTTCTATGTTAGATTTTGATTCAACCCATTTAATATGATGTAATGATACATCGATATTTATGACTGCACAGTTTACCAAATATGTTTCATCACAAGTATGTGATGATGTAAACACTATTATTTGTAACACACCTACTATAGTACAGAGTAACATATTATAATAAACGTGTCACATTACACCTCATTTTATCTTTACAATCCCCTTAAGTAGTTATTGTTGGTTTTACAGATAGGAAAGATAAGGTTGAGGAAAAAGGATGTAATTTCCCTGGAGAATCTGTTTCAGTGCAAGTCAAATACCTATTTTTCTAATTTTTATTAAGAAATTTTTTATTCATTTTATATACCAACCACAGATTCCACTCTCTTCCCTCCTCCTTCCCCTCCAGCCTTCTCTCTACCCAACCCAACCCCGTTTCCTCCTTCTAAAAGGTAAGGCCTCCCATGGGGAGTCAAAAAACCCTGATACATTCAGTTGAGGCAGGTCCAAGCCCCTTCCCCCGCATCAAGGCTGTGCAAGGTGTCCCACCATAGGTAATGAGCTCCAAAAAGCCAGCTAATGGAACAAGAATGGATCCTGATCCTACTGTCATGGGCCCCTTAAGCAGACCTAGCTACGTAACTGTCTCACTTAATGCAGAGGGCCTAGTCCAGTCCCACGGAAGCTCCATAAACTTTAGACTTACTTTTCTATTATTTGAGCAGTATACTATATATGTACTAAGGGATATAATTAGGTTTTTTAAAATATATATCATTATTAAACAGTTTCTTTTTGATATGTAGTAAGCTTTTGTGCAGAATAATGGCAGCACCATTATCATCTTGGTATATACCTTAGTTATATGAGTTACGATCCTCAAAGCATTTTCTTCTGTGGACACAAAATTTTGTTTCTCCTCTGAAGTAGTTAAAGGAAACTGAGTTAAATTGAAAACTATCTGGTAGCTTGTCTCCCTAACAAAGCAAATATAATATTGCCTTTCTCAAAATAATAATTAATGAGTGTTGGTGATTGTGCACCTCATCAGATTTACAGGGAAGCTGGCATAGGTGCTGATGATATGTCAAACTTTTCAATGCAAGCAAGGTACAAGACCTGGTTGATACTGCTCATGTGACAGGATCATTATGCAAATTGCTTGACATCACTGTATGTTGTTTTTCTTATAATTCCTTCCAGAGATATGGAAGCTTACAAGGAGATCTAGACCGACATAAGACAAAGAGATATTTGAATTGAAAAGACAGAGTCAATATGAATGGATAGGTGAGTAGAGATTGGGCTTTTCATATGTACCTTTGGAGGGAAGAAAATAACTGGTGAGAAATATTTAAATGGCAAAAATGTAAATTTTCATTGGTCAAGGAGTGAAAGTAAGACTGATATAATAAGTAAAGAGACTTAAAGGCCAGGAAAGAATATTATGTTATACTTTGGTGTTCTCTAGTGTAGATGAAGTTTTCCTATGCCAGTTAGGGAAGCTATGCAGCTATAGTCCAATGGTATAGAGAAGGGAAAAGAGACTGTGCACCAGTATATAGCTTCCATGTGTAAAGACCTCTAATAAGATAGTAGAGGAACACATGAGCCATGCATTTTCCAGTTCACACTCAGCACCTCTAAATTATACTAGTAACCCTATAACCATCAGGCATATGACTGGAATATGGCTAGAATAAAAAGTGGATAAATAGACATCTTTTATAGGATTTGCTTTCTGGGCTACATGCTGCTGGATAGAAGCATAGACCCACTGGTTCCCAGAGCTGGTGGTAAATGTAGTTCTGCCATTTTGGGAAGCTGAGGTGGGCAGAGTCAGCAACCAAGACTGCCGCTTTTTGTACTAACTACTCAGTTTAATAATTTGTTCTTTTATTCTTTGAGACAGGGTTTCTCTGTGTAGTTTTGGTGCCTGTCCTGGATCTCGATCTGTAGACCAGGCTGGCCTCGAACTCACAAAGATCCACCTGGCTCTGCCTCCTGAGTGCTGGGATTAAAATTGTGTGCCACCATTGCCTTGCTACCGTTTAACAGTTTAAAATATCTCCTGGTCAGAGAAAGATTACAGATTCATAATAAAACAGATTCAGATGATATAAACCCTAAACAAGTTTACAGTGTGTATAAAAATGTATGTAGGTTTGTAAGAGAGAGGAAAAGGAATATAGACAGTTATATAAAGAAATAGAAAGTTTTAAAAAATAAAGTCTTTAAAGAAAAAGTAAAAGTAATAAAAAAGTAAGTCACATAAAGACAGAAATCACACAGAAAGCTGAATTATATTGTCTTTGGGATTTTTTTCTTTTGAATTTTTGATACAGAGTTTCTCTGTGTAGCTTTGTGCCTTTCCTGGAACTCACCTGGTAGCCCAGGCTGGCCTCGAACTCACAGAGATTCACCTGGCTCTGCCTCCTGAGTGCTGGGATTAAAGGAATGCGCCACTACCAACTGGCGTCTTTGGGATTTTTAACTGCAGAGATACATTTGATTGCAAAAAGCTGCTGAGTTAAATCAATATGTATTTTTAAAGATATCTTGATTTCAGAATTTATGTCTAAGGATATGTTGCTTAGGAAAGGAGGCTCTGCTTTTGTTTCTACAGGAAGCAAGAGGCTATGGATTTGTTCCAGGTTAAGATACATCAGGTTTGACCAGCCAAGACACCCTGAAAGGTCTCCAGTGACACCATGGACCAGGTGATCCATCATCCAGAATGGCTTCAAGGCAATTGGCTCCAAGAATACAGCATCATAGACTTCTCCAGTCATGATTTGACCATAATTCTTAATTTTCTCAGCATATCCATTAGATTGCCAGCACCCTTATCCAGTAGGAAATAGTATGAGAAGCTATGCCCCAATTCCCAAAATATTGTATAAGGATGTTTTTTTTATTTAAAGGGGTTGATTATAAATGCAAACTCTTTCTAAAGAAGAAAAGGGGATAGTATAGATATGATAGGATAAAAGGGTAGATTATCAAACCTACTTTTAAAGAGCAACTTGTTTAAAATGTTTTAAATTGCTATAGATTTTAGTTTATTCATACAAATTTAAAGTTAATTTTGTTATACTGTATGTATATTTCTACTCTTATTTAAGGTATTATGTTGATTTAATTCATTTAAATTGTAATGGATAATTAAGAAATACAGATTAATAATTAGTCTATGATAGTCAAACTTATAGTCATGTTAAGTTTTCTAGGTATACATACACATAATTAGGTAGATAATCTTCAAACACTTCAAAGACCTACAGAATATGGCATTTAAAATGTTTTAAAAACTTACTTTCTGGACAGTGAGACACATATGCTCCTGGCAGGACTGATTTACTTCAGAGAGGAGGATGGGCATCGAAGACACTCTATATGGAGTTTATCTTCTTCTTGGCAAAAATAGCCATTTGGGTAAGAAACACTTCTTACTTGGACTGCTTGACAAAATGTTGTATTGACTGGACATGCAGGACCCACAGGAAGGTGACCACTGAACTTTGGAATCCAAAATGGTCCTTTAGGTTCCTGCTTCACAAAAGAAACTGCGAGACATTCTACAGGACACAAAAAAAAAAAATGACTGAGAGCCTAAGCCTATGGGCTAAAGATGGATGCCCCAATGTTACAGAGGAACTTTGGGTAACTGTCTTGGCAGGCAGCTATCTCTGTCATTTCCAGAGTTTTGGAAGATGCTCACAATGGTCTTCCTGTTTACTTAGATAATATTGTATCCTTCTGAGGTCTTTGATGTAGTTGAAGACTAGGTAGTTATAATTTTCCTTGGTTATGATAAGAGATAAATTAGATATAAAACTTTAGACTCACAAATATAGGATAGATAGAATATTTTCTTTAATTTGCCAAATATAAATAGACTAGATATTGTAACTATAATTCTTGCTTGATAACTGTTTGGCTATATATAATTTTGCTATGTTAAAGTTAAAACTTTCCTTTTTAATTAAATAGAAAAGGGGAAATGCTGTGGAATAATACTTTTGTACACTGGTTTAATAAAATGCTGATTGGCCAGTAGCCAGGCAGGAAGTGTAGGTGGGATAAGCAGACAAGGAGAATTCTGGGAAGAGGAAGGCTGAGTTAGGAGATGCCAGCCTGTTGTCCAGGGAGCAGCATGTAATGGTACACAGGTAAAGCCATGGAGCATGTGGCGACATATAGATTAACAGAAATGGGCTGAGTTTAAGTGTAAGAGCTAGTCAGTAGTTAGCCTGAGCTAATGTTTGAGCAGATTTAATTAATATAAGCTTCTGAGTGATTATTTTCTAAGCAGGTTGTGGGACTGAGGGGGCTTGGCAGGACCCAGAGAAAACTTCCATTTTTTCCACTTAACAATGTTTGATTGAGCTAAAACCTTTATAGATATAATAGTCATTATTTCAAATATCCCCTTAAATATATTGTTTACTTTTCTACTGATAAACAAAGATGTTTATTGTTATAAATAATATAATTATAAATATCTTTTGACTTTTGAAAATGGGTATGTCCAATGTGAGAGTAAAGAAAGTGGGTATGGTTAGTGAAGTTTCAATTAATAAGGTAAATTATCATTTAAAGAATTGGAAAAATGGCTTAGCAGTTAAGGGCACTTATTGCTCTTCTACTGTACTTGAGTTCAGTTCTAAGCACTCACATGAAGTCTCACTGCCTGTAATTTCACCTCTAGAGGATTCAAACCTGTTTTTTAGCCTCTGTAGCCACTAGGCCTGTGGTATTCAGACATAAATGCATGCAAAACACTCACACACATAAAAAATGAAAAGTAACCAGGGCCCCACCTGCACCTGCAGTAGGGATGTAAGTGTCTGGGATCCCAGCCAGACCGCCCTGCTTACTAGGACCTATCTGTCAGGGGCACATCCCTTGCCTCCCTCTCACCCACTGAAGCCCCAGAGACCAGACAGCAGCTTCCCCACTACTCCAAACATCCCCTGCCACATCAGAGATTACCAGGGCCCTGCCTGGAGGAGCTACCACAGGAAACAGCTGCACTTGGAGGAGGATGTCTAGGCTCCAGGCTGGATAGCCCTGCTCTCTAGACCATAGCCTCCACAGGCACATCCCATGCCCCCCCAACACCTAAGCCCCACAGACCCAGCAACAGCCTCCCTACACCCCCAAACATCCCACAGCACATCAGCGATCAGCAGAGCCGCTGGCCCCACATACCGACATACACCTGGAGGAAGAGCGGCCACCTAAGCCACAGGTCCCACTTGCACTGATTGGAAGAAGAGATGGGTAGATGGCTGTGTAAGAATATATTCAACAACAAAAAGAGCAACAAGAAACCACTGGAAACTAGTGGTTGTAAAACAGCAAGACCTCAATACCCCAATGTAGAAGAAAATGACCTTAAAAATAACTTTATGCCAGGCGGTGGTGGCGCACGCCTTTAATCCCAGCACTCGGGAGGCAGAGCCAGGCGGATCTCTGTGAGTTCGAGGCCAGCCTGGGCTACCAAGTGAGTTCCAGGAAAGGTGCAAAGTTACACAGAGAAACCCTGTCTTGAAAAACCAAAAAAAAAAAAAAAAAACTTTATGAAGATAAAGAGGCCTACAGTGGTATTTGCTCTCCCCATGACCTTGAGCTATATGGCCAGATGGAGGCGGTGCTTCTTGCTTTCCTTTGTGACCTCTTAAAAGGAAAGGGAAATGGGTCATGAGGCCCCTTCTCCCTGCATCCTGCTTCCTAGTATGATCAAACTGCCAGGTGGATTCACTCCCTGTCAGATCAGAGGAGGACTTCAGCCTTCTACTCAGTTCTGTGTTTGTGAGTATAGTTCCTCAATTTATATCCTAATAAATTCCCTAATACTCCTTAAGCATTCTGAACATTTATGCTCCAAATACAAGAGCACACACATTTGTAAAAGAAACATTACTAAAGCTTAAATCACACATCAAACCCCACACACTAATAGTTGTAGACTTCAGCTCCCCACTCTCACCTATTGACAGGTCTGCCAGACAGAAGATTAACAGAGAAATAAAGAAACTAACAGATGTTATGACTCAAATGGACTTAACAGACATCTATAGAACATTTCACCCAAACACAAAAGAATATACCTTCTTCTCTGCACCTCATGAAACCTTCTCTAAAATTGACCACATACTCAGTAACAAAACAAACTTCAACAGATTTAAAAAAAAATGGAATAAACCCCTGTACCTTATCAGATGTGGCTTAAAGTTAGAATTCAACAACAACATAAATTACAGAAAGCCTAAAATCTCATGGAAATTGAATAATGCTCAACTGAATCATTACTAGGTCAAGGAAGAAATAAAGAAAGAAATTAAAGACTTCCCAGATTTCAATGAAAATGAATGTACAGCATACCCAAACTTACAGGACACTGTGAAGCCAGTGCTAAGAGGAAAGTTCATAGCACTAAGTGCCTACATAGAGAATGTAGAGAAATCTTACACTGGGGACTTAACTGCACATCAGAAAGCTCTAGAACAAAAAGAAGCAAACTCACCTAGGAGGAGTAGATGACAGGAAATAATCAAATTGAGGGCTACAATCAGTAAAACAGAAACAAAGAGAATAGTACAAAGAATCAATGAAACAAAGAGTTTGGTTTTTTGAGAAAATCATCAAGGTAGACAAACATTATCCAAACTAACCAAAAGACAGAGAGACTATCCAAATTAACAAAATCAGAAATGAAAAGGGGGACATAACAACAGACACTGAGGAAATCCAGAAAAACATTAGGTCATACTTCAAAAACCTGTACTTCACAAAATAGGAAAATGTAAAAGAAATGGACAATTTTCTGGATAGGTACCACATACCACAATTAAATCAAGACCAGATAAAGAATTTAAATAGACCTATAATCCCTAAGGAATTAGAAGCAGTCATCAAAAGTCTACCAACCTATAAAAGCCCAGGGACAGATGGTTTCAGGACAGAATTCTACCAGAATTTCAAAGAAGAGCTCATATTAATTCTCCTCAAATTGTTCCATAGAATAGAAAGAGAAGGAGCATTGCCAGACTCTTTTTATGAGGCTATAATTACCCTGATACTCAAACCACACAAAGATGCAACTAAGAAAAAGAATTACAGACTCATCTCCCTCATGAACATTGATACAAAAATACTTAATAAAATACTGACAAAATGAATTCAAGAACACATCAGAAAAATCATCCACTATGATCAAGCAGGCTTCATCCCAGAGATGCAGGGATGGTTCAACATATGAAAATTTGTCAATGTAATCCACCATATAAATAAACTGAATGAAAAAAAAACACATGATCATCTCAATAGATGTTGGAAAAGCCTTCAACAAAATCCAACACTCCTTCTTGATAAAGGTCTTGAAGAGATCAGGGATACAGGAAACATACCTAAACATAATAAAGACAATATCCAGCAAGTGAACAGGCAACATCAAACTAAATGGAGAAATACTTCACAGACCTTGAAAGAACACTACTCAACTTCATATGGCAAAACAAAAACCCCAGGATAGCTAAAACAATACTGTACAATAAAGGAATGTCTAAATGTATCACCATCTTTGACCTCTAGCTCTAGTATAGAGATATAGTAATAAAAACAGGTTGGTATTGGCAAAAAAAAAAAAACAGACATGTGGATCAATGGAATCTAATTGAAGACCCTGGCATTAACCCACACACCTATGAACACCCAATTTTTGATAAAGAAGTCAAAACTGTACAATGGAAAAAAGAAAGCATCTTTAACAAATGGTTCTGGCATAACTAGATGTCGACATGTAGAAGAATACAAATAGATCCATATCTATCCCCATGCACAAAACTCAAATCCAAATGGATCAGAGACCTCAACATATATCCAGTTACACTGAATCTGATAGAAGAGAAAGTGGGAAGTAGCTTCGAACACACTAGCACCAGCAGCACAGATACTGAGACTGACAACTATTAAATGAGATCTCCTGAAACTGAGAAACTTCTGTAAGACAAAGGACATGGTCAACAAGACAAAATGGCAACCTCAAAAAGGGAAAAGATCTTCACCAATTCCACATCTGACAGAGGGCTAATGTCCAATATATATATAAAGAATTCAAGAAACTAGGCATCAAAATACCAAACAATCCAATTAAAAAATGGGTTATAGATCGAGACAAGAATTCTCAACAGAAGAATCTCAAATGGCCAAGAAAAATTTAAGGAATTGCTCAACATCCTTTGTCATCAGGGAAATGCAAATCAGAATGACTCTGAGATACCATCTTACACCTGTCAGAATGGCTAATTTCAAAAACACTGATGAAAGCTTATGTTTAAGAGGATGTGGAGCAAGGGGAACACTCCTCCACTGTTGGTGGGAATGCAAACTTGTGTAGCCACTTTGGAAATCAGTATGTTGACTTCTCAGAAAATTGGGAATCAATCTACCTCAAAACCCATAAATACCACTATTGGGCTTATACCCAAAAGATGCTCCATCATACCACAAGGTCAACCATGTTCATAGCAGCATTATTTGTAATAGCCAGAACCTGGAAACAACCTAGATGCCTATCAACTGACAAATGGATAAAGAAAATATGGTACATTTACACAATGGAATACTGAGTACACTGAGTATTACTCAGTGGTGAAAAACAATAACATCATGAAATTTGTAGGCAAATGGATGGAACTAGAAAGAACCATCCTGACAGATCCAGAAAGAGAAACATGGTATGTACTCACTCTTAAATGGATATTAGATGCAAATCAAAGAATAACCAGGTTGCAACCCACAAACCCAGAGAAGCTAGGTAAAAAGGAGGACCCTAAGAGGGACACACATGGAGGGCCCCAGGAAGGGGAAATAGTTAATATCTCCTAGATATACTTGGGGGGGGTAGAAGTTAAGGGATGGGTGATGGGAACAGGAGGGACTGAGATGGCCTATTGGAGGGAGGGACAAAGAAGGAGAGCAATGAAAGAGATATCTTGGTAGAGGGAACCATTAGGGGCTTAGGGAATAAAACCTGGTGCCAGGGAAATCCCCAGGAATCCACAAGGATGACACTAGCTAATACTCTTAGCAATAATCAAGATGGTGCCTGAATTTACCTTCCCCTATAATCAAATCAGTGACTACCCTAATTGACATTATAGAACCTACATTTAGTAACTTATGGAAGAAGATGCAATGATCCACAACCAAGAACTAGGCTGAGCTCCTAGACTTCATCTGAAGAGAGGGAGGAGGAGGAATCAAAGGAGCAAGTGAGGTCAAGATCTTGATGGGGAAAATCACACAGACAGCTGACCCAAAATGGTGGGAACATATGGACTCTGGCCTGTCAGCAGGGGAACATGTATGGGACTGAACTAGGCCTTTTGAACGTGGATAACAGTTATATGGCTAGATTTGCTTGGAGAGACCCTGACAGGGGTACCAGAACTTATCCTAGGTGCATAAAATAGCTTGTTGGAACACATTCCGTAGGGTGAGATAACTTGTTCAGCCTTGACACAGTGGGAGGGGCTTGGTCCTTCCTAAACTTAGCATGCCTGACTTTATTGACTCTCCAAGGGAAGCCTTCCCTCTCTGAGGAGTGGATGGGAGGTGGGGGTAGTGAGAGAATGGGAGGGAGGGGTGTAGCATGAATCTTTTTAAAGAGTCTTATTAATAAAATCAAACCTCAGCCAGGTATTGGGGTGAACACTGGAAGGTCAGAGAGACAGAATAAGCCACAGCTATCTCACCTCACCGGATCCTCAGCTGGTCTTGCTTCCTCAGACTGGAAGCCTCTGTGTCCTCATATCCGAATGGGTCTCAGCTGAACTGCTGCTTGAAAGCCTGAATGCTTAACCAGGCCAAATGCTTCTCCAGGCCAAATGCTTCTCCAGGGCAAATGCCTCTCCAAGGCAAAGGCCTCTCCAGGGCAAATGCCTCTAGTTTCTGGTCCTCACGCTTTATATACCTTTCTGCTTTCTACCACCACTCCCTGGGATTAAAGGTGTGGCTTTCTGGGATTAAAGGTGTGTATCACCGTGCCTGGCCGTTTCCAATGTGGCCTTGAACTCACAGAGATCCAGAGGGATTTCTGTCTCTGGAATGCTAGGATTAAAGGCGTATGCTACCACTGCCTAACCTCTGTTTAATATTGTGGCTGTCCTGTTCTCTGACCCCAGATAAGTTTATTAGCATACACAATATTTTGGGGAACACAATACCACCACAGAGGGGAACTGGGATTGGTATATAAAATGAAAAAAAAAAAAACTTAGGTTGAACTCAATCCCCAGGGGAGTCTCTGCCCTGGAGGAGATGGGAATGGGGGTGGGCTGGGGGGAAGGTGGGGGGGTGAGGGGGGGCGCGGGAGTGGGGAGAACATGGGAATCCGTGGCTGATAGGTAAAATTAAATTAAATTATAAAATTAGAAAAAATAAAATAAAATATATTAAAAAAGAGAAAAGTAAATATTTCAATAAATAAAGACTGATTATTTTCTCAGAGACTACCATAAATTTACCTTAATATCATTTGTCACTTTTGAAAATGATCTTATGCTTTAAGTATGCCTGTTGGTATTTTTTCATTTATTTATTTATCTATTTATCCATCAATTTATTTATTTATTTATTATTTTTAGGTTCTCGTTATTGTGCGTGTGCAGAACTCAGAGATCACCTTTTAGGAGTTGATTCTTTCCTTTCTCTCTGTTGCATTTCAAAATTAAACTCAGGTTTTAGGCTTTGTGGCAAGTGCCTTTACACACTGAGTCACTTTGGTGGTATGTGCATTGCTTTTGTAAAAAAAAATATATTTATTTCACGTAAATAAATGTTTGCAGGCATGTATCTAGTGTTCCATGCATGTGCCTGGTGTCCAAGGAGACCAGATAAGGGTATCAGATTCCTATTCCCTGGAAGTGGAGTTCTAGAGAATATAAATGGCTTTGAGCCAATATGTAGGTGGTGGGACCCCAACTTTGGGTCCCTTGAAAAAGCAGTTAAGTCTTCTTAATACTTACTGAGCCATCTCTCCAGCTCATGTGCATTCTTTTCTTAAGGAGACTTTACCACTAATAGTTAAGAGACTTTGTTGTTTATATTTTCAGAAAAGTTTGTGATTTTACCATTCTTTTGTTGTTATAGATGGAAAATTTCTATCTTCTACAATCAACAAGTTTGAAGTTGATGGGAAGGACTTATAGCTGAGACTCTGAACTTTACAAGTTTGTAAAAACTGAGAAATTCAAATCAGATTCTCCAGTTTTTTAGTACCTAAAATTGTTCAGGTTTTGTAGTAAAAACAGGCCTGATGATGAAAATGCTTTCCATCTAAAGCAGATGTCTTGTATTCACTGGAGTAATTTAAATCATTTAAAGTATTTATGTAGCTGACAAAGTGAGAGCATAAGTGACTGATGAGAAAACATCAAGACAGTTCACAAAGAAATCATGTTCCTTTCAATTTTGACTTCCCTAACTTGATTTTTGACTATCAGGTGGTCAGAAATTGCAAAGTATTTATAGGTATAAACAATCATTTTGAAAGTCTATTGAGTGTGGTTTACATGTGACTTATGAGTATAAGTATTTTGCATTTGTTTAGCTCAATTTAGATTTATAATAGCCCTCTAAGCTAAGTCTTATAATTTTCACTTTGCAATTTAGGAAACTGAGGCATAGGGACATTAAGTAATCTGCTTAAGGACACATAACTCCTAGGAGAAAAAACACCTGAATGCAGACAACAGAAATCAGGAATCTTTATTTTGACTAACAATTCTCTTTCATATAAGTAAAGACTAGAAATGAGGATGATATGAATTTTTATAGTGAAAATTTTATTGTTAGGTGTAGACCTGTTACTTAGAGTATTGCTAAAATTTACTTGTGGAATATGTGTATCAACTTTCTGAGAATGATGAATTGTCTCATTTCAGAGATGAAAGATACGAAGTTGTGGTGATTTGAATGAAAATGTCCCACAGGCTTATAGGGAGTGGAACTATTAAGACATGTGGCCCTCTTGGAGTGAGTGTGGCATGGTTGGAGGAAGTGTGTCACTGTAGCAGCAGGCTTTGAGGTTTCATATGCTCAAACTAGGCCTGGTGTCACTCTCTCTTCCTGCTGCCTGCTGATCCAGATGAAGCACTCTCACCTACCTCTCTAGCACTATGTCTGCCTGCATGCTGCCATTCTTCCCCACATGATGATGAAAGACTAAACTTCCAAACTGTAAGCCAACCCAATTAAATGTTTTCCTTTATAAGATTTGTCATGGTCCTGGTGTCTCATCACTGCAATAGAGACCCTAACTAAGACAGAAGTCATGTTACTTCCCTACTTCACACTTGTAAGAAATGAGAAAGTTGGGGTTTCCTTTCATTTGGATAGATTGCAACTTTGACAATTATGCTGATATTTCTGCTATCCAACTGCAAATACTACACTTAGAGTGAGGCTAGATTTCCCTGTAGAAACTAAACTCATATTTATATATGCTAAGTGGACTTTCTGTCCAGTAGAAATGTATTAGATACTGATATACAAGGTCAAGTCATGTCTTTGGAGATTTAATTCGATGACGTGAGGATTGAAAGTGTATACTAAGTGGCTTGGAACCATCTCTTATTCTATTTCTAGAACGCACTTAGAATTCTAGACTGCCAAGCCTAGATTAGTAAGATATTAGAGGTCATCTTGTTCAGCCTTCTCATTTTTCAAATTAAAATTCAAGCAAGCACAGAGAATGTAGATTTATATTATGTTTTTAATATTCTCCTAAATTTCTTCTAAAATATTTTCCAATTATTTTTATAAAATTGAACTGTTTTGCCAGGCGGTGGTGGCGCACGCCT
Organism: Peromyscus nudipes; assembly: GCA_902168325.1. Lineage (NCBI taxonomy): Eukaryota > Metazoa > Chordata > Mammalia > Rodentia > Cricetidae > Peromyscus > Peromyscus nudipes. The sequence goes on along the minus strand of CABHPH010157482.1, from coordinate 27,747 downwards.
TTAATCCCAGCACTCGGGAGGCAGAGGCAGGCAGATCTCTGTGAGTTCGAGGCCATCCTGGGCTACCAAGTGAGTTCCAGGAAAGGCGCAAAGCTACACAGAGAAACCCTGTCTCAAAGAAACCAAAAAAAAAAATGAACTGTTTTGTGTGCAATTTGTATTTATATCCATAAATTACACATTGTGATTACTTCTAGTTACACCAAGATATACTAGCTCTATTCCCAATATTCTCTTTTATGACACAATAAATAAGCACAAAGGGCTTCAGAAAGGTGAATACAACATGGCAGGCTACATAAGGATCATGGCACCTGGGAATTACCTTGCTGTTCAGTTCCTAAGATTTTCACTTATCTTCCATATATACTGAAAAGGCTACAGCAGAGACACAGGACTTAAAATAACTGTGGTTAAAAAAGTCCATACAATTTTAAATATTGTTTGCTTTAGCTGAAGGATTTGGAAAACAGGAAATACAGATAATAGGAAACTTTATTAATTTTTATTTATTCTTTTAATTTTTTAATAAAGTGTTAATTGATCAGACTCTTAATAATATGCAGCCACTCCATACCAACACCAATGGAAAAATTGCCCTATCAACATGGATTTAGCTGGACTGAGTATGGAGCTGATATTGGCTGTTTACTATGCCAATGAAGCTTTTGATGCACTTCCATTCACCTGTTGTCTGGCTTTCATGGAAACAAGCACAATGTTGCTCTTCTAACACTCATGCACATGTGTTCTTCTGATCCTGTCACAGAAATTGGCAGCAGCATGTCTCTCACCCAGTGCAAACAGTCTGGGTTATGTCCCTCATGATAGATAGCATTGGTAGGATGCCCATCACTCTTGGTTGGGTAAAGTAGAATGTAGCCAAAACATTATCAAGACTGAACAATGTGGTGTGAGTCAGTCCTAGGAAAATGCCACTTTTGATGTCAGTTGGACTGAAAGGGAAAACAAAAAAACTACATACAAAATCACTGATGTTGAATGATATAGTGAGAGGTAAGAGTAACTGGCAGTCTACTTCACCATTTTAATCTCTCTTGATAGAAACAGGTCTTAGTCATGAGCATAACATCAGTCTTTAATCTGTAGCCTCTTCCCATTAGAGAAAATGAATTCATGATGATCTGTGTCCTGTTTTCAGCATCCACATAATGGCTTACAATCATCTGTATCTTCAGTTCTATGAAATATGGCACTATCTTCTGCCCTATGAGGGCAGTAGGCACATGCATGGTATACATGCATACACTCGGGCACACATGCATGCACATAAAATAAAATAATTTTTTTTAAAAAGACAACTTGTAAGATTATAAAAGGACAATTTAAATAATTGGAAACTAGATTTGAAAATACTTTATGAGAACTATTATATAGCATAAATAGTGTACATTGAAAATCGAACTTTTAAAGCTAAATGACTTCTGATTATTGGTCCTACATGTAAGTGAATATATTGGAATGATTTCGTTTGTTGTTGTGTCTACTAAAACATGGAACAAATTTAAAGTGAACAATTTTTCCTAGACTCTACAAAATGCAAAGCAGTGCCCATCAAAAGAAGAATAACAGAAAATCAGACACGGAATGAGAGCTCTGGAACAGGAGCACACAAGTATAACCTGTCATAAGAGCCAGCCACAAGGGAAGAATTCTGAACTGGAACTGACAAATTGCTGGACTAATATGAGAGTAAATGATAAAAAACAAAACAAAACTGAATGACCCAGTTAAAAGTAAAGTACTGTGCTTTGGTAACTTTTTCCTCCAGGAGTTATCTCAGCTCATCAGAATGAATGCTGGGAAATACTTCCTGGCCACCAGAACATGAGTCAATTTGAAATACAATATTACATACTGTTTTTATCAAGGCCTGCCTTCAAAAGAATTTAGTTTACCACAATCATATTTTCAAAGATTTGTATCAGAACAACCTATTTAAAGGGATGAAACACTAAACTATAGTCCCTTCTAGCCATCATATAACACCACCTGAGTGAAATAAATATCAAGAAGTACTTGCAAAGATCACAGGTCATAGGCTCATGCAAGGAAAAACAAGAGACCTATATAAAACTACAGAGTACTACTTTACTTCTCCAAGTTTTTTTTTCTTTTTCCGAGACAGGGTTTCTCTGTGTAGCTTTGCGCCTTTCCTGGATCTCGCTCTGTAGCCCAGGCTGGCCTTGAAATCATAGAGCTCCACCTGGCTCTGCCTCCTGAGTGTTGGGATTAAAGGCATGTGCCACTACCACCTGGCCTCTCCAAGTTTTATAACTATATTCCCAAAAGGACTATTTGTTATTATTTCATTTATCTAAAATGTCATATTTTCATTTATCAAAAATTATGATACAAGGTATTAGGGAAAAAAAAACAGTTTTGAAGAGATTGAACAGACACCAAAACCAGACTCAGATGAAGCAGATATGTTGGCATTATCAGAAGGGTATTTTAAATGTGGAAAAAATCTCTACTGGAGAAATATATTAACACTTAACTGTGATGGTTAATCTAAACAGAGGAACTAAAAATCTAAAAATATATATTAAGTGTAGTGGAGATTTAAAAACCCACTGTAACCATGGAATGCCTTTGGTGGACAGGTTATTATGGACATTTTTATGGAAAGAGTCTCCAATATTAAGGCTCAAACTACTGAAAAGTCTCCAGATTGAAAAAAAAGGGAAATATCTGAAAATAAAAACTAAGTATCTAAGAATATATAGAAGAGCTCTGTTTTTTGCATAATGTGTTTGTCAAAAAGAAAAGAGAAAAGGGAAAAAGAAAAATATTTGAAGGAATAATGGTTGAAAAATTCTCTTAAATTACAATAACCACAGATTCAAAAAACTCAGAAAAACACCCTGCAGGACAAAAATCCCCTACCCCCCAAAAAATGCATCTAAGCATTTTTATTCAAATTTAAAAAATTAAAAAAAAGAATTTTTGAAAGAAAACAGAGGAAGAAAAAGTTTTTTGTAAATGGTTCCTCTTCTTGCTAGAGAGGAACAAAGGTATAAATTGCATCCAACTCCTACTTAGAAATCATACGAGCAAGAAGAGTGTATCAAAATGTTTAATGTTTACAGAAAACTATTCACCAACCTTATTTTATAAACTACCTAAACAAGTAAGGAAGCAGTATTAGGTATTTGCAAGCAATTATGGGTGTGCTGGTTAGTTTTTTGTTAAATTGATAGAAGGTAGAGTCATCTGGGAAGAGGGAACCTGAATTAAGGAAATGCTTCCATCAGACTGGCCTGTGGGTATGTCTGTGAGGTATTTTCTTGATTCATGTTTGATATGGGGGTGTCCAGCCCACTGTTAGTAGTGCCACCCTTGGATGAGTGATATTGGAGTATATAAAAAAGCAAGTTAAACAAGCCATGGAGAGCAAGCTAATAAGCAATGTTTCTCCATGGTCCCTACTTCATTTCCTGTCTCCAGGTTGCTGTCCTGAGTTCTTGCTTTGACTTTCTTCATTGATGAAGTGTCTTCTGAAAATTGTAAGCTGAAATAGACCCTTTCTTCTTTTTGTCAAGTTGCTTTTTGTCATGCAATGGAATTAATCACAGCAATGGAAAACAAACTAGTACAATGGGTCAATTGAAAATATAAGTTGCAAATATTGGTTTAATTGTAAAAAAATTAAAGTATAATCAGTGAACTAGGAAATGAGATTTATTATCACAAATGGGCATATTCAGCAAGCAGAAAAATCACTTAGTTCTGTCATAGCAGAACTAAGCAACAATATTGGCCAACTGGACAGACACCCATCAATTATCCAACAGTGACAAATTACATATCCATCTTAGGCTCATATGAAACACTCACTGAGATACAACATATTCTGAATCATGAAACACACCTTCACAAATTTAAAATAACAGGTATAATACAAGGTTCTCTCTTAGCATACACTGGCATTAAGTTATGAATCAAATAACAGAAAGATGGAAATCACAAACTATTTGGCATTAAAAGACACATTTCTGCATAATATATGAATACACATAAAAGTTATCTGACAGGTATGCAGCCAATATTACATTTATTATTGAGAAATTCTAATCCTGCTAAAATTTGGAATTAGGCAAAGATTACATATGTTAACACTGCCTTTTCAACATCATACTTGAATTTATTACCAATGCACTAAGAAAGAAATGGAAACTTGTTCTTCCATGATTGAACTAGACTCTCATCAGCTTTTTCAACTTAAAAATGTATACATTTCAACTTTTCATTAGTTTAATTTCTCCTCTCCCTTCCTTCCCCCTCCCACATGTGTGTATGTGTGTGTGTGTGTGTGTGTGGTGGTATTGTGTTCCCCAAAATATTGTGTACCTTAATAAACTTATCTGGGGTCAGAGACAGAACAGCCACAATATTAAACATGAGGATCGGCAGTGGTAGCATATGCCTTTAATCCTAGCATTCCAGAGACAGAAATCCCTCTGGATCTCTGTGAGTTCAAGGTCACATTGGAAATGGCCAGGCATGGTAACCCACACCTTTAATCCCAGGGAGTGGTGGTAGAAAGCAGAAAGGTATATAAAGCGTGAGGACCAGAAACTAGAAGCATTTGGCCTGGAGAAACATTTGGCCTGGTTAAGCATTTAGGCTTTCAAGAAGCAGCAGTTCAGCTGAGGCCCATTCGGATCTGAGGATACAGAGGCCTCTAGTCTGAGGAAGCAAGACCAGCTGAGGATCCGGTGAGGTGAGATAGCTGTGGCTTGTTCTATCTCTCTGACCATCCAGCATTTCACTCCAATAACTGGCTCAGGTTTGTTTTTATTAATAAGACCATCTAAGATTTCTGCTACGTGTGCGTGCGTGTGTGTGTGTGTGTGTGTGTGTGTGTGTGTGTGTGTGTGTGTGTTGTGTACTTGCCCTGAGAGGATAGGGGTAAATGTCCAGTGTCTTCCTTTGTTGTTCTCCATCTTATTTTTTGACACAATCTCTCTTACTTCATTCAATATGGAACTAGCTGCTTCTTCTAAACTGGCTAACAAGTCCCTGGGATCTGTTGGTCTTCCACCAACTGAACTCTGGGGTTATAGGCACATACTGCTTCTCCTTGCTTTGACTTGGGATTGAGGAATCTGAATTCAGGTCTCAGTACCTGTATAGTAAGCACTTTACCCCTTGAGCTGTCTTCTAGTATATATCTTACAAGAAAAAAAAATCTTCATGAATTTCTTTCTATACATATATGGTAGTTGGAATGATAATGTACCCCATAGGTTCATGTTTGGTCCCCTGTTGGTGAAACTGTCTGAGAAGGATTCAGGGGTGTGGTCTTATTTGAAGGGATGTGTCACTGGGGTAGGACTCTGAGGTTTCAAAAACCCATGACATTCCAGTTGACTATCACTGCCTTGTGGTTGTAGTTGTAGATCAAATGTAAGCTCTCAGATCTTGTTCCAACATCATGCCTTCCTCTTTGCTTCCTTTTATAAGTTGCCTTGGTCATGGAGTTTCATTACAGCAATAGAAAAATAACTGAGACAATATCCATAAATCTTCATTTTTACACTTCTATATCTATAATATTCTATGTCTATAATATTGTCTCTAAAAATCTATCATATGGCTAACCCATATACTTACCTTCTCATTCATATATTATTCATTGTTCTTTCCTTTCTCTAATTCTCACTCTTTTTAATACTTAAATGGTGATGCTTTTTGCTCTAAAAATAAAATGTAAATAGTATCTTACCAAACAGTATCTCAGTGGTATTGTCTCTGAATCTTGAGTGGAGATACAGTAAAATACACTAGGGTATTCCATGGATGAAAAAAAACACACAGTATTGGTGGTGAATTACTAGGGGTACTACTTTATGTCCTCCCTAAATAGCTGTAGGAAACATAATACCTAGTGAATGTACACTACAGACTCACAGAAAACAAAACAAATGCATACTAGGCCACAAATCAAGCTTGAACAAATACAAGATTATGAGAATTCCTTGTAGCATATTATACTACAGTGGAACAAAAGTAGAATTCCAAATCAAAAAGATAGTTGATGGCTATAAGTGCTCACTTTAGAAGCAATATAAGATATCTCAGATAAATCAACCAATGCTACAACTTTAGGTATTAAAAAATAAGCACAGAAGAAAGCAAGAAATTGTAAAGATTAGGGTATAAATTAATAATTAGAGAATAAAAAATAGAATCAATCAAACAAGGATCTGGTTCTTGTAGAAGTTTAACAAAATTGACTAACCATTAGCCAAACCAACAGAAGGAAGAAATTTATATGACTAAAATTAGAGAAGAAAAGAGAGTTGGTATAGGGACTCCAGTAAAATGTAAAAGATAATTATTAAATACTTTGAAAACTCAAGTCCAATAAAACCTGGAAAATTTTGAAGAAGTGGAAAATTTTTAAAGACATACAGAATACCAAAATAAATACCAAAAAAGAAGATGTAAATAATTCAAACACAGTCTTAACAAGCAACGTGATTGAAAATAGCAACTACATATCCCAACAAAGATAAGGCCAAGACTAGGAGGATTTACTGATGAATTCTAATCTAATATTAACACTTTTCAAGCTGTTCCTTAAAACAGAAAATAAAGGAACACTACCGAATTCATTCTATGAAACCCTTATAGCAAAATTGGATAAATACAAAACAAAAAAAATTGAATATATCAGAACAAATTCCCAGTTGCACATAGATGAAAATATTTTCAATGAAACATTTGCAAACCAGTTTCAAGAACACATTAAAAGAGTCATATACCATAGCATACTAATGAGTTTCATCCCACAGATGCCAGGTTGACTCAACACATCCTATAAATACATTTCTTTGGTCTAGAGAGATGGTTCAGTGATTAGAAGCACATACTACTTTTGTGGAAGACACAATTTCTGTTCACAGAATCCTTCTTTTCACAAGTTACTCTACCTCTAGCACCAACAGATTCAACACCCTCTTCTGGCCTTTTCAGGCACTGTCGCTTTATCTGTGCATGAATCCACACATAGACGCATACATATACACAAATTCAAAAATAAAAAGCAATCTTTTTAAAATAAATACTGTAACACGAATATTAAAAGGTCTTATAATAAAAAACCCAGAGCAAGATATTGGGGTGAAAGCTGAAAGATCAGAGAAGCAGAACAGCCAGCCACTAGCTTACCTCTACGAAATCTTCAGCCTCAAGAGAGTGAGTTCTTGTTTTCTCATGCCTTATATACCTTTCTGTGTCCTACCATATTACTTCCTGGGATTAAAGGCATGTATCACCACTGTCTAGTTGTGTTTTTCTCATGTACACCAGTGTGGCCTTTAACTCACAGAGTTTCAGATAGATCTCTGCCTCCCAAGAGATAGGATTAAAGGTGTGTGCCACCACTGCCTGACTTCTATGTCTAATTTAGTAGCTGGTTCTGTCCTCTGATTCCCATGCAAGCTTTATTGGGGTACACAATGTATCACCACAAAATACACTTAATGACAACTCACAGAATCATCTCAATAAATACAAAAAATGCAATTGACAAAAAAATAACTGATGGCAGAAAACAGACATTTTGCTCTTTTGTTTAAACAAAGTACATTTTATGGTAACCCCACACTTATAAAAATTGCATAAGAAAAGAGTATTTGGGGGATAAAAACAAATAGTAGTTGTACATATAATAAATGAGTCTGGTGGTCATGGACTTGCCCTTACAGATATCTAATTTTAGAGTATTTTTATTAACTAAATTTTCCTGATATTTCGCTGTAAGTTCATTTGCATTTTATACTGAATTTTATGATTCTGCATCATTCCCAGATTACCGTAGTTTAGCATAAAGCTTTGTAAGACTTAATTCTTAAACAGTGCTGTGATTTCTCTTGTAATGCTTCTCACATTTATTTATTATTCAGAGGCAAACAGGTTAATTCTCTCATAAGAATATGGCTATGAAAGTTATATGAAGGAGCCCTTGTAGACAAATCAGTTCATCGGGTTAATGACAGTGCTAAAGGATACTTCATTCAAATAAAAATCCAACTGCTACCATGCATGGTCCTAGTGGCCAACAACTGTAAAGTGTTTTACAGTTATCTTTAAAAGCATGCCTCATGACAACCCAGGGTGTACAAGATGAAATAGCTAGGCATTTTCCTCCTAATAAGTATGTTCTCTCATTCAACATTTATTGTGCACATTCCACATCCTCTACATATACTAATCATTAGGGTAATAAAACACACAAGGCAGACAACATCTTAGCTTATTTCTAAGTTAAGTGAAGCTTGCATTTTGAACTGAAGGATTTTAGGGTTTCATGATTTCTTTCACCAGTTGAAATTATGAATTATAATTTTTCATTTATTTTCTATAATATGCCATTCATTAATTTCTTCAAGGTTGATGGGTATCTGCTCTGTTACACAGACTACTTTTGATACTAGACATACAGGAGGTCATTGCTGTCATGGATCTTAGAACCAGAGGACAAGTCAAAGATTTAAAAAAAAGAGCAAGCCAGGCAGTAGTGGCACACGCCTTTAATCCCAGCACTTGGGAGGCAGAGGCAGGTGGATCTCTGTGAGTTCGAGGCCAGCCTAGGCTACAGAGTGAGTTCCAGGAAAGGCGCAAAGCTACACAGAGAAACCCTGTCTTGAAAACAAAAAAAAATTAAAAATAAATAAATAAAAAGAGCAAATATATGAAAATAAATAATCATAAATGCTATAAAAATAAATATAGATTAAAAGACTTAGAAATTGATGGATACTTAGGAAATTCATATTGTAAACAAAGCATTTTGGGGAAAAATCTAAAGGAAATGATGACAAGAAGTAGCAATATTATAAAAAAATCAAAAAATATGTTTGACATAATCTCCAAAAAGTAAAGAGGGCAGTGGGGCCAAAATAATAAAAGAGAATAGTGACCAGCTGCAGCTGAGGTCAGATGCATGGAGGCCACTCAGGCTATGCAGAGCTTGTCCAAAATTGTACAGAAATTGGATTTCATTCTAAGTGAGCCTGGAAAAAATAAGATGGTTTTAAACAGAGAAATGACTTTATTTGCTTTAGATGTGAAAGGATCACAGTAGCTGCTGTGTAGAACATTATTTGTAGGGGAACTCAGGCTGAATCAGGAAAATGAGTTAGGAGGGTTTGGCAATAGTTGAGACATGGCATGGATGTTGACCTGAATTAGGATGGAAGGCATGCATCTGGTGAAAAATGATTGAATTGGGAAAATTTTTATCTGCTAAACAGGAAAGACCTTTGGAGTAGAAGTCTGGGAGAGAAACTCCAAGGCTTTAGCAGTGGACATACTAAGTTGGAATGCAAGCATCTAAATGGAGATACAGAATAAGCAGTTGAGTATATGAGTCTCGAGTTCATATAACAGGTGTGGGCTAAAGATAAACATTTTAGAACCTTCAATATGAAGATAGCATTTAAAGTCATTTGAGGAAATGAAGTCATCAAGGAGATACATGAAGAGCTTTAGAAGTTTAAAAATAAGTAGCTAGTAAGTGTAGAAGAGAAGCCAAACAAGAATGGCTAAGATGCTCACTTAAAAGTTTTTTTTAGGAGGACTTGATCAGCTATGCCAATTCTACTTCAGTTATTCAATAATTAATCACTAAAAACTCAGAGTTTCCTGGGCATGTTCTAGGAGTTTGAGATCCAAAGATGAAAAAAATATGGTTCTTGTCTTGGGAGAGTTTGTTATCCTGTACCAAAGATAGACAAAGCAACAAATCACGGTGACATATGATGGGCAGTGCTAGAGGGATTGCTTGTCAAGCTACAGTGGAAATGTGTTTTCTCTATTATGTGATGTTCCTGCTAAAAGCTTAGAAGGAGGTGATTGGCAAGAACAGATCTTGCTTACTAATATAGTTCATTGACTGATTATTGCCAGAGACATACTAAATTATATTCTAGGTTTTTTTTTTATAAAGTCAGTTGTGTACAAACTACATTTTTGGGAGCTATTTCTCAGACTAAGAAAGGAAATGCTAGATCCATGAAGGAGATTGATACTCAGTCTTATACTTTGCATTTTCACTAGAAGTAAACATGGAGGAAAGTATACAATGGTTAACATATATAGAAGTACCAGATGAATGTTCTTTATCTAAAACAATTGATGTTTCTTAGGGGCACATGACTTTCTTCAGAGATAGAGAAATGATCAAATCACATACTCACTCTAGTCATGCCAACTTGCTTTGAATTCTGCTTCCCACATTCACTGGCTGGAAGAACTTGAAATCTTATGTGATTTCTCTATCTTTTAGTGTTCTCCTCTGTAAAATGGAGATGATAAGAATAGAATATGGCTCACAGGGTTATTGTGAATTCTAAATATGCTACTTACATTCTTAGCAATTTGTCCACAGCACAGTAGTACATTCGAAGAGATTGCTATTATTATCTGGCTCTGTCTGGCCTCACCAGCTGCCACTTGGAAACATACAGCCTTCCTTCAGCCAACCAAAGTTGCTTAAATGGAAGAGCAGAGAGAACAGCTAGAAGGTTGTTCCACTGTTGTAAGCAAGAGCTGATGGTGTCAGGGGAGATGGAGTGATGTCGACTGATACAGATTATTGTGAAAGCTGAGCTGACATTATTCCCTAATGGATTACATGTGTAGTATGTATGAGGAACAATAAAACAAAAATACATTGGGCTTTCTTACTGGAGTAATTGGATAGAACATACTTGGAAGAAAAGAAAATATTCTACTGATGATGCATTATAAATTTTGTCCATATCCAAGTGCACATGTCAAATGGGCAATTGGACCACATCTGTGTTTCAGTGGAAAAGCCACAGATATGTTTGCAACTCACAAGTATATTAATATTATTTAAATAACAAAGCCATAGAAATAGGACCAATCCCTTCATAGCTACCCACACTAACAGTATACATTTGGAGATTGTTGCAAGATTTACATGAGTAAGTCCATGTATTTCACACAATTGCTGGTATATAATATACATGCAATATATAGTCACTATTATTAATATTATTAAAAATAATTAGTACTGTAATTATAATAATTATCACAAACCTAGAGTCCCTCCAAATCTTACCTTTATCCTGGCTCACATAGAAATTAATATCATTTGAACAAGAACTGGATTAAATTACTTTGCCTGAGATACCTGGTTCATGTCTTGTCCAACTACCCCTAGGGATTTAGACCCAAATATCCTCAGCTATGGCATTCCATTCTCAGCACATTACTACAGCTATCTGATCGGGACTGTATAGTCTCTGACCCTGATATTTAGAGTATGACTCATAGACTAGAAGTATGGCTGTACTTGGGATCTTGGTTTCTAATACAGCATTTTGAACCCATTGAGTATCAGTATTTTTTTTTAAGATTCCTTGGGAATCCCTATATTCTATAAAGAGTTAGGAGCATTGATTTACACAATAAATATGTAAATCCTAAATAACCATCATTTGTAGAGACTAGCATATGACTTCCAAATTGAGGATGATCATTCTTCTTTTCTCTCTGGTTTTCAACAGGAGATATATTTTGTCTGTTAAGTGCTGGTAACATGGGAAAATTTATAGCATTTTTTGTTTGTTGATAGTCTTCTTGGTAATATGTGAAAGCTCTCTTGTCTATATTTAATTAAGTGTTTTTTTTTGGTTTTTTTCAAGACAGGGTTTCTCTGTGTAGCTTTACGCCTTTCCTGGATCTCACTCTGTAGACCAGGCTGGCTTTGAACTCACAAAGATCTGCCTGCCTCTGCCTCCTGAGTGCTGGGATTAAAGGCATGCACCACCACCACCACCACCACCACCACCACCACCACCACCACCTGGCAAGTGTATTCTATTTTACAGTGATACTTTATACCTGGACCGTGACCATTCATGTGCATTATGGCTATCTTGGGACTACTACTTGAGCTTGCAGTTCTGACATTTGATCTCCAGGATGGAGTTCATAGTAGGAAACTCAACATCTCCCTGGGGACCATGTTAATGGCTATTGAACTGAGCAAATTCCAAATTGGTTTTGATCCCTGAATTAGTCAGTTATTTTACTTCTCAAAATTGTTCATAATATACAGTGCCAGAGGCTTATTTATATTATATGAAAATAATATATTCCAGTTTTAATATTAAAATTTATGTTTTAAATTTTTCATTATTTGAGAATTTTCATATATTCATATTGATGTGCTTTCATCAAGTAAACCACCATTGCTCTCCTCTCTTATTCGCCTTACAACTATTCACTGAGAATTTCTTGTCTCTCTCTCTCCCTTTTTAAGCTCACTGAGTCCACTAAGTGCTGCCAATATGAGCCCAAGAGTAAGGCCATCTACTTGATCATGGCACACTAACATAGGCCTTATCCTTGAAGAAACCTGACTCTATTGATACCAACATTCATCAGTTGTCAATAGCTTCTCAGCAAGTAGTGGGATGTTGTGATCACCTCCTCACTCTAAGTTTTGATTTCTGACTGGCCTGATCTTGCAAAGGATTTACATATGCTACCACAACTGTTGTGAGTTCATGTGTGCAATTGTCTCATAAACTGAAAACAAGGTTTCTCCATAATCATCTACTACTTCCAACTCTAACAGTCATTTGGCCGCTCTTCCTCAATCATCCCTAAGCCTAGGGAGGTCGGGGCATGACGCAAATGTCCCAGTTAGAGCTAACCATTCTACAGCCTCTTATTCTGTGCACCTTGACCAGTTGTGGTTTTCTGTGTTAATCACCATGTACTATAAAAAGAAGCTTCTTACTATGGGTATATTGATAAAGTTATTAGTAGTTGGATTAATACTGTTCCCATTTAGCAGAACAACAATACTAGATTTGCTTCTAGGGCCTATGACTTATTTTGTTACAGGTTCTTAGCCCAAACTGTGGAGCTAGGTATGGTATCCATCTAGTGGAGAGGGTTTTAAATCAAATCAAGAAGTGCTTAATTACTCACATAACATTCATGTCACGATTGCACCAATGGGACTTTCTTACCAGTCTAGTTGCTATTTTATTTCACAGGCTCCACAGCTGGGTAAGATTGATGATTATTTTTCTCTTATGGTAGTTTTTTAGTACCTTCTAGCACTGTGAAAGCTAGCCAGTCATAATGAAGCTTCTAGGAAATATAGATTTGATTTCTACATGTTTTAAGACTTTAGTACATGGTGTGTTCATCAGTGGGTTCTGATGGTCAAGTTATGGAGGTTAACTAAGAGAAATGGCAATAGTCTGTAGTGTTTGGGGATATATAGGTAGCTTGCAATGTTTGGGGGGCTATAGAACCCCAGTGGCCAACAACTTCAACAGATGTAACTCATTCCTGGCATTGCTTTTTTTTGAGACAGGATTTCTCTGTATAACTGCTCTGCTCTGCATGTCCTGGAACTTGCTTTGTAGCCCAGGCTGCCCTCAAACTAACTGTCTCTGCCTCCCGAGTGTTGGGATTAAAGGTATGTGCTATACCCACCCCTTTTTTTGCTAGCCATTAGTGTCTAATGGGGGCATTCACTGCCCTTCAGTTATAGGATATCTTCTCTTAAACTATATAATATAAAAACTTTATAATTATAATATATATTATATATTATATTTATATATAAATTAGGAATCTTCTGCAGTAGTAAAATTCTATGTGACATTTTTCAAATAGTATTTAGTATTAGTTACCCTTCCTCAGGCTCCCTCATCTACTCTCCCATTTAATACTTTGTATTGTATGACAATCTTGAAAAACTTGGAGACATTCCTTATGCCTTCAGTATTAGAAGATAATGTTTTATTATGTTGTCCACAGCCTTGGCCACATATGATAACACAGGTTTCAGAGGGCTGCAAAGACATTTTTGTATAAGGTAGAACTACTGCTTCTTTGAGTTCTGTCATTATAAGAAATAATCTATAAGTATTCAGTTGTATGGCTATCTGTTGTACAATGTTGGTAACAAATACTGTTTTTTAATAAATTAAAATGTTTAAATGATCATGAAATACAGAGTCTGTATATGTATGTAGCCCTTGACAGTAAGATATGATACATGCAGGGGAAAACTGTACAATCTAAATAGATCTGTGAAAAAGTTGAAGAAAGAGTGACGAGTAAGGAAAAGCCAAGAGGATAGGACCCTAGATGTAGATAAAACCAGCTACTAGATCATCATGTGAGGGCAGAGAATACCATTCTTTCTTGTGCCCTCCCTCATGTAAACTATTTTTCAAAGATGGTGTGGGTTAAATTAAGTCAAAGAGCCCTACTAGCCCTCACTTTCAATAATCCTAGCCAAGTTGGTAATGCCAACTTGAATTTTAGTCAACATGTTGAGGATTTCTGAAAATAAGTATATGACCCAAATATCAACATATATTAGTTATCCTGAAAAATATTTCTCTCTGAATCATTATCTGATGGCAAATAAAAAGATTTTGACAGTTGAGAGACAATAATATGGAGGAACAAAACAAAATGGATGGTCCCATTAACCATCGACTGAAGCACTACATATCAAAACCTGGAAAATGCAACAAATAATATGTAGAAAAAAGATGACTTTTTCAGTGCTCACTTTACAGTGCGCTGGGGATAACCTTCACCCACTATGACCAATAAATCATTGGCAAAGAACAGTCAGATCCTTTGAGAGGAGAAAAATCATTTTGAACACTGAAGTTAAACAAAATGCAGTGAAAGCATGCCATTTTTAATTACCTATGCAGATTTGAGGAGAGTGGTTACCATGCTCTTTATTCACTATCTTTGTTCACAGTGCAGTCTGAGGGAACACAATGACATGACACTAATTTCCACTTCTCTGAAAGACTGTTTTTCTTTTCAGGACATATCACTGTAACCCTAATTAGATTTTGTTACCCAAATACTTTAAAATCTCCGTGCGTTTGAATCACTGAGCACATTTCCTATTCTGATTAATATTCATTCATGCAAGTAAAAAATCATAAAATTGCAATGTGAAGTTGAATAACAATAAAATGAGTAAGACCAACGAAAATGAAATGTAAATATTGAACATGCTTTGCTTTTTTACTTCAAGTAGTTAAAAACAGCAGTAACTCATAATTATAATTCAAACTGTGGAAATCCATCAGCCAAACAGTAGACAAAACTTGGAAAGCATCATATCTGATTATATAACCTCCATTTCAGAAAGATGTTTAAGAATACAAATTGCAGTGTCAGCAATTTTGTTATTGGTCCTCCGTACAGGGCTCCTCTTAGTGGTAGGCAACCTGGACAGAATAACTTAGAGCTTGAAATTGTAGGATATTTGGAGTTCCTGCTCTGCCTGCATTCATTGCTGTCTCTCCTTTAGAAGATCACTGCACTTCTTAGAACTTTTAACTCCTCAACCATAAAAGAAATTGTAGTATGAATCTTAAAATGTCTTATTAATAAAAACAAACTCAGAGCCAGGTACTGGGGTGAACACTGAAAGATCAGAGAGACAGAACACATCACAGGAACTTCACTGCGCCAATTCCTCAGCTGATCTTGTTTCTTCAAACTGGAAGCCTCTGAATCCTCATCTGAATGGATCTCAGCTGAACTGCTGCTAAGAGCCTAAAAACTTACCAAAAAGCTTCCTGGTTTTCACGCCTTATATACCTTTCTGCTTCCTGCCATCACTTCCTGGGATTAAAGGCGTGTGTCACCATGCCTGACTGTTTCCAATGTGGCCTTGAACTCACAGAGATCCCGATGGATCTCTGATTAAAGGCATGTGTGCACTGTGGTGGTATTGTGTTCCCCAAAATGTTGTGCAAGCTAATAAACTTATCTGGGGTCAGAGAACAGGACAGCCACAATATTAAACATAGAGGTTAGGCAGTGGTAGCATACGCCTTTAATCCTAGCATTCCAAAGGCAGAGATCCACCTGGATCTCTGTGAGTTCAAGGCCACATTGGAAACAGTCAGGCATGGTGACACACGCCTTTAATCCCAAGAAGTGAGTCTTTAATCCCAGGGAGTGATGACAAAAACACAAAGATATATAGGCATGGAGACCAGAAACTAGAAGCATCTGGCTGGTTAAACATTTGACTGGTTAAGCTTTCAGGCGTTGGAGCAGCACAGTTCAGCTGAGACCCATTTGGATGAGGACTCAGAGGTTTCCAGTCTGAGGAAACAGAATCAGCTGAGGAATTGGCGAGGTGAGGTAGCTGTGGCTTGTTCTGCTTCTCTGATCTTCCAGCATTCACCCCAATACCTGGCTCCAAGTTTGTTTTTATTAATAAGACTCTGTAAAATTCATGCTCATGCCACCATTTTCTGGCCTCTTTGTCTGTCTAGTGGCTGTTCTGTTCTCTGACCCCAGATAAGTTTGTTAGGGTGCACAATATATTGAGGAACACAATATCACCACAAGAAATGAAAATATGTTTCATGAGGGCAGCTGTGTAAAATAAAATACAATAAAAGATTCTGTCCACAGAAAACACTACGAGAAAATCTTAACAGTAAATCTGTTATGTAAATTACATCACTTTCCCATGGGAGGTCTTAATATGTTAATGACCTGAATTTGTCTGAAATTTTTTAGCAAACTTTTTTGTGAGCAAGGGGGGAAATAGAGTGAAGGGCATAAATCTCAGTGAAGACTAGGAGAATAGCTTCATATTCTGTGAGGTGAAAGACAGAAATGTCTTTTCTACTATGTACTATTATTATACAGGTATTGATGAGTGCTGTGCTGTATCTGTCAGAAAG
Source organism: Peromyscus nudipes (assembly GCA_902168325.1). Classification (NCBI taxonomy): domain Eukaryota; kingdom Metazoa; phylum Chordata; class Mammalia; order Rodentia; family Cricetidae; genus Peromyscus; species Peromyscus nudipes. The sequence goes on along the minus strand of CABHPH010157482.1, from coordinate 10,972 downwards.
CAGTACCACACAGCAAGTGTTCATTGTTTGCCCTTAAACTTTGTCATACAAAATGAGGAAAAAGTCACTATTTGCATACTTTCATTAGTATGAGAAACATGGTATTCAAGTGGGAAGCAAACAATTCACTTAATGCTAAATATAGTATGAAATATTCTGTTACTTTGCATTGTAGTGACTTTTACAATGTTTGTGATAGTGAAGCTGTCCTGGCTACTTCTGCAATTGTATTCATCAGTTGCATGAGATCAGGAAAAATCAACTGAAAATAGAATTGACCAATATTTCCTTAGGAAGTTGGATTTATTTTTTAAAGGAACATATAAACTATTAAATGCAAGTATATGTTACAAAATATTATTATTTTGTTTTAAGTTTATGCATATGTATGTTCATATGGGTGGGGCAGGTGTCATTTCTCAGATGCCACACACCTAGTTTTGAGACTGGGTCTCTCATGGCCCTATAACTTACCAGGTAAGCTAGGCTGGTGCTGTGTGACACTATTCTTGGGTAGGCATCATTCCAGATAGCTCCATATTAGCTTTATTTAGGTATTACAATATTTTTCAATAAATTTGTCATTTTATTTTGTTTATTTAAAAGAGGTATGAATGTGTTTTCTTTTCAGTTATCTTAATAGCTATGAATTATATACTTTAGTTCATTTATTCAACTAACATTATTCTGAAAGATAGATAATGTACTCATCATAAGAGCTATTTAAATACAATTTAATTTATTCTTTGAGAATTTCATATGTAAATATCATGTATTTGGAGTGTATTCATCCCTCACTCTGCCCTCTTTCTCTACAAATCTATCCTCCAACATGTTCCTATGCCAACTTCAGATCCTTTTTTTGAATTTGAATTTTATTATAAAGTATTGAGTCCAACTAATGTTACTCATATGCACATGTGTGTAGTGTCATCTTTTGGAGCATTGGTCACTTACCATGAACCACATTACTGAACAAAAATTCCTTCTCCTTCGGCAATGATCAATTACCTATTAATAGTTCTTCAGCTAGGGGTGTGGCATTTGGAGATCTTCTCTTGTCTGTGCTAAAATTTTTAACTGGCTTGATTCTATACAGATCTTGTGTAGGTAATCACAGCTATTGTGAGTTAATGAGTGCAAAAATCATGTCATGTTCAGGTATAACTGAAGTTTCCCTGTGTCCACCTAGCTCCTGCAGCTGCTCAGACCCAAATAAACCCACAGAAACTTATATTACTTATAAACTGCATGGCCATGGCAGGCTTCTTGCTATCTAATTCTTATATCTTAAATTAACCCATTTCTATTAATCTATAAGTTGCCACATTTGGCTTGTGGTTTACCAGTACTTTTACATCTTGCTTCTTCTGAGTCTGGCTGGTGAATCCTCTCCTAGCCTTCCTGCTCTCAAAATTCTCTTCTCTGCTTGTCCCACCTATACTATATTTCCTGCCTGGCTACTGGCCAATCAGCATTTTATTTATCAACCAAATCAGAGCAACACATTCACAGCATACAGAGTGATATTCACAGCATTTAGAGGACAGCATTTCACAAATCTCCTCCCTATCCTCTGGCTCTTACATTCTTTCTGCCTCTTTTTCCTGGATGTTCCCTGAACCATAGGGGAAAAAGTTGATAGAGATGTCCAATCTATGACCTAGCACTCACAGTAGCTTATCCTCAGCACTTTGAAGAGTCATAAATCTCCATATTAACCACTACCTACTGCAATAAGAAGCTTCACTAGTGAAGCCTGAAAGTTGTACTAATCTATGCACTTTACTAGGTTTATAAGATTAAGGAAACTTTTCCTAGCTAGTTTCATACTTACAACAATCTGTGGTCAAAACAGTTTAAAATTGATTTTAAGTTTACTATTCATTTCCCAAATGAAGCATATCTGCATATGTTTATGTAGTATAATGTGCCCAGAAATAATGTGCTCCCAAGCTGCACATCTACTATGTGAAAGAATCAATATTTAAACTTAGCTTTGCTGACTTCAGTGTCACTACTATTTTCCTGCTGCCTCTCTTACCTCCAGATCATTAAAATGAAATATTTCTGTATTAAAATATATTATATCACTTCAAATATCCTGTAGGTTTCTCACCCTCTGCATTGTGACTTCTGAAATGAAATTAACAGTAATTGAGACTTAGCCATAGATAGTTGAACCATAATGGATAATAAAGGGGAATGTAAGTCTTTCTGTATTTCAACTGGAGTCTTTGGACATGACATCAATTTAAGAACCTACTATATCTTCTTCAATATCATATCTTCTATCTATTTTGTCAGCAGAATATCCACACTGAAAAGTGTAAAAGTTCTTCTCTTGAAGCAGAATGTCTGGAAAGGGATGTGACTACACATATGTAACTAATTTCTAAGCTGTAGGGACTCAGTTCCCAATTCCAAAGAGTCTGGAAGGTGGTTAATAGATGTTAGATTATGAAGAGAAAACATTAGTAATAAGGCTGATTCTTCCTTGATTAGTTCAAGATAACTGTAGTTAAGACAGCTTGTGATGATCAGACATCGAGGGTGGTCATATACAAAGGATGACAATTTTTGACAAACCAATTTAATAAGATTCATATTCACACTGAAAATCACATGGATACAAAGGAAACCCCCTATACTGGACTAGCCAATTAGAGGACTCAGAAAAGCCCAACAAAAGATTTGCTCAAATTAAAAAGTGTTTGTGACTTTTAATATATATATATATATATATATATATGATAAGATAAAAAGGTAGATTACTGAATCTACTTTAATCCAATAAAACAACTATTAATCTTACATAATTTACATTAGTATGGATTTTGGTTTATTGATACAAATTTAAAGTAAATTTTGTTATACTATATATATACATATATATACTCTTATTTAAGGTATTATGTTTATACAACTCATTTTGGATTGTAACATAAAATTAAAAAACTCAGAACAATTACTCTTCTATGATAATCAAACTTACAGTCATATTAAGTTTTCTAGGTATACATAAATATATTTCAATTAGGTAGGTAATCTTCAAACACTTCAAAGACCTACAGAATATGGCATTTAAGATGTTTTAATAACATAAAATTTTTCTTTTTTTATGATAATGAGACATGTCTGCTCATAGCAGTACCAATGATAAAAGGGTAGATTATGGAATCTACTCTGAAAAGAAAAAAGGAGAAAATATATATATCATAAGATAAAAAGGTAGATTACTGAATCTACTTTTAAAAAGCAACTACTAATTTTAAATAATTTACATTCGATTGGATTTTTATATATTGTATACAAATTATGTATATTGATACAAATTTGAGATTTGTTAGAATATACTGTACATATATTTCTACTCTTGTTCAAGGTATTGTACCTACACAGCTCATTTAACAATGTAATGAAAGTTGCTAGTCCTTGAAAGTTATTACCAACTATTTAGGATAATAAAGAAATGCAGGTTAGTAGTTAATCATTACAATCGAACTTGTAGTCATATTAGGTATGTTTTCAAGGTCAAGCAGCAATATATTTTAGATAGACCATCTTCAAACACTTCAGAGATCTCCAGAATATGGCATTTAAGATGTTTTAATAACATAAATTTTTTTCTTTTTTTATGACAATGAGACATGTCTGGTCCTGGCAGCAAGAATCTACTTCAGAGAAGATGGGCATTAAAGAAACTCTATATGGAGTTTACTTTCATTGTGACAAAAGTTAGCCACTGGGCAAGAAAATGCCCTTGCTTCGACTGCTGACAGTACACTGTCCAAAATGGACAAGCGGACACAAAAGAAAGCACTATGGATCCTTGCCAAGACAAGGTAGGAAAGCTTTTTAGAAATCCTACTTCACAGATGAGTCTGTCAGATATACTAAGCCTGTAGGCTGAAGATTGATGCCCCAACATTGCAGAGAAACCTCGGGTGACTGTCCAGGCAGCCAGCAGTTCCTGACATTCCTCACATTTTTGGAAGTCACTTGTTTGTACTTCCTGTTTAACTAGGTGATATTATTTCCTTCTTGGTATCTGAGGGAGTTGAAAATTAGATATTTATAGTTATATGTTTCCTTGTTAACAAATTCATAAAAGAAACTCACTAAAGAGATATAAAGTGTATAAGCTGTAAGACATCAAAAGGTAGTTTTCAGTTGGTAATACAAGTTAGGATAGAAAGTAAACTAGGTACATTTTGGACTCAACAAAATAGAATAGATAGTGGAATATTTCCACTGAATTTGTTAAATGCAAATAGATTAGACATTGTGGATGTATTTATTGCCTGTATATATTATATATAGTTATTGTACTTATTGTATATAGTTTTTATTATATTAGTTATAATTTTTTTAATTTTAGACAAAAAAAGGGAAATGTGGTGATATTTTATTTGTGTTTTAACAAATAAAGCTTGCCTGGGGAACAGAGAAAAAAAATCCAGCCTCTATACTAAACAAAGAGGTCAAATAGTGGTAGCACATGCCTTTAATCCTAGCATTCAGGAGGCAGAGATTCATCTAGATCTCTGTGAGTTCAAGGCCACACTGGGAACAGAGCCAGGCGTGGTGGCATACGCCTTTAATCCCAGCACTAGTTAACTATAGAGGTCTGGAGATCTCTATAGACAGACAGGAAGTGATAGAGCTGGGCAGAAAAGGGAAGTGAAGTAGATGGGCAGAGAGAGGATGTAAGATGGCAGGGCACAGAAAGGTATATAGATGTGAGTATACAGAAAGTAGTTCTCTCTTGTGAGGAGGATTTCCTAGTGGTAAGAACTTGTGGCTCTGGCTTGTTCTATTCCTCTGATCACTCAGCTTTCATCCCAATATCTGGCTGCAGGATTTTTAATAAGACCATTTAGCAATTTGTGCTACATTTCAACAACTTCTATTTCTTACTAGTCATAAATAATTGTTTGAATATTACTTCATTTCCATAATTAGCACGTTGGTTAAATTCATCTTCATAACATCTCTGTTATGCTCCTTCATTCTCTCTTACATCCTCCAGTCCATCCTATACAGAGTAACTGATGTCACCCTCCAAAAACACAACTCTGATCATGTCATCTAAATCAGCTTTGCAATTTCAAGTCGTCTAATGATTTTCTAATGAAAAAAAAAGCAGTCCCTTCAAAATCACTCTGGACACTTCTCATTGTGTCTGTTTTCACTTATCACTGTATCACCATTGCCTATGATGTAATAAGACACTTATGGTATATACCATGCAAATAATTTTAGAATGACTTAAAAATAAAAAATTGATTTTTATAATTAATATACTCACCATGTCTATCTTTTGTTGTAGTAAAGCAACAAAATGGACCCTATCTCACTAACTGCTAAGAAAGGCAAGAAAAGAAGGTAATTTGTCAATTTGTACAAAGACATACATAATGGGCAGGTATTGAATCAAGACACCTTTTAAATTCTCAATTTTGAACATTACTTGAAGATCTTTGTAAGTGTCACTGTACTGAACAACTAGAAAGAAGTGCTTAAGTAAGGCTTTGTCTAGAAGGCTATTTTTATAAGGATCAAATTAGATTTGTGAGCAGGCTGCCAGACATTACTGGAGACTAGGCAGTATTTTCCACACCCTGGACTCTTCAACCAGGTCACCCAATCTACTGCCAGAAGCATCAGCGCCAGGATTTGTGCAGGGTGTCTTCCTCTGCCAGTCATGACTTCTTGTATCTTGCCTTAATCTTTTCTAGCAATATGAAACCTTTGGCCCTGTACTGTAGTTGAGATTTCAGTTTCTGACATTGTATGTTTTTGTGACCCATTTGTAACCCTTTCCTCTGATGGGATCCCAGGAGGCTCTCCTGAGACTTTGTTGCCACTGCCCTTTGGTTCCACATTTGACAGCTGTGAGCTGTCTGGCTCTGGCCAGCTTGTGGCAGCTTAGTCCTGTTGACCAGCACTATTGGGTCCAGCAGTGCTACCCCAAGAACAAGGATGGATAGACAGCTGCAGTACTCATGGATCTGCCTAAGTTAATGTATAACTATGAAGATAAAATTGCCTTGATTGAGTAGTAAGTACATCTGATGATATAATCATCAAATAATAATGAGTATCCCATTAGTCATCATCAAGTTATTTAGTGGCATGTTTCATACCTAGGCTAAATTATCTTTGGAAATTAGGTTAGTTAGAAATAATAAATGTCACTAATTGCCTTCCATTTTTAATTGTAAAAATAACTAAAGCTACAAACAAACAGGATCTTACAGGGGCTCTGAATTAAGAATCTTACTCAATATACTTAACAACTTCTCTTACCTCTCAAGAATTCAAGTATCCCCATAACCCAAGCTACTTGATTATCCTAATATTCTAACAAGTCCTGGCAAGTATGCATAAACTTTTGATACTGGGACATGATATCATCTACAAAGCTCATGCTCCAGAACTATATAATTGAATTGCAAACAAATCAAGACAAAACAAAAAACAATGTTTTAAATAAATTTGCATGTTTTAAGTAAGTATACAATTTTATATTAGGTCACAGTCATACCTATCCTGTCATATATATGGCCCAGTGATTACACAGGACATTTTTGCCTCAAATTTAGCAACATCCATTGTAATCTTGAAATGGACAACTCTACTTTGACCTTTGTATTTGTGGTCATTTTATATGAGACTCCTTATATAAGAAAGCACTAGGGAATCTACTAAATGATTGCTCACATGTAGGGTCCCTTGTTCTTGCCATTTAGAACCTTAAGATGAATTTTCTCAATAGTATCAGAGGTACTATGACTTATATTGAGTCATCTCCTCATATTTATTTTTACTGAGTTTGTATGTATATAACAATGTTAAAATATACAATAGTTTGAGCAATACTTCAAACATATGATACTGGATAGACAGTGACTGAAAATCTTCCTGTAATCTAGATTCTATCACTGAGCTTTTACTTTAATTGATTTACCCTGTATATATTCTTCCAACCATTCTTCTGTCTTTCTTACTGTTGAGTGTATTTCAAACTAATATACTAATATAGATATTGCATTTCTGACAAAAATAATTTACATTCAGCTCTACTAAACCCAGTGAAAGCATTCACAACTCCCTTTCACTGGACCTCAGTATCTGAATATAAAAACAAGGAGGGCAGTTTCATTTGTCCTCCTTCAGCCCTGCTCTCTTTTCTAACATTTTGCAGTTGTCTGATATTTGCCTTTTTAATTGATTGACATGCTTGTGCAAAACTGCCATCTTGTTGGATTAAAAAAGGATTAAGACAGAAAATGCATTTTGTTTACCTATGGGTTATTTGCTTAACCAAAGTCAGGGTGGCTTAGAATAACCCTGCTCATCAGCCCATTGTGGTTTTTGAGCCAAAGCAGATGTTTACAGGTATCTAGGGAGAAAGACAGCAATATGTCAGATGAATGTTTTCAAAGTTATGGGAGCAACCGTGCCATATTGGGGAAAAAAAGGAATAAACATACAATTGAAAATGAGCAATGAAATTTCTGGCTCAGTACCAGGGAAGGGAGATTAAATGTCGGATAATCAGAAAGCTGAGCAGAGGAGGTCAGAGGTCTGAGGCCACTGAACCTGAAAGCCCTGTTCCTTGTTTTGTGAATGTTGTGGCACTTCTGTCATGTAAGACTTTTAGACTCAAGGTTTTGACAAACTGAGAAAATGACTTAAATAAAACAAACCAAACAAGTAAAACTGATTGGTGTGATAGGCAGCCTAAGAAAGCAAAGTGGATTCTTCTAGAAACAAGTATTAAAAGGAAGAAACCTCACAGAATCAAGCCAAAGAAATGGAGAGCACAAGCCTGCCTAACTGTGGTGAACCTACTTCTATGGGCTAGGCTATGTTGAAGCAGGTCCTATTTCCCATTTCCTTTGGAATCCCTGAAATGGCCCATGCAGCAAGCATGCAACTTATCCACTCCAGCACTGGTGGGACAGAAGTACTTCCCATGGATAAAAGTACCAAGTCCAACTGAAACAACGCTGTATAGACTGAACTGTGGCTTCCGATCTTACTACAAAGAGATTGTTTTCAGTAATCTCAGTGAGATTAAAATTTTCAGTGTGTTTTTTTTTTCTATAACAGCCATAGCTTCCCTAAAAAATGTCTATTTCAGGAATTTCCAGCATTCACATGTGTCAAACAGAAGGATCACAAAACTAGATGATCAGTACTATGAAAGGTAGAATGTGAAATCTTAAGTAAGTTTGGTATCAAAAAATCTGTATTAAAACATACTTCTTTCTGTTTTCTTTCTTGTTTTGTTTTTATCACATTTAATTGGTTCTGGATCTAAAGTAGGAAGGAGTAATGGTTCACATGCTATTTGCATTAAGAAAATAGTATTGTGGAAAATCTTAAAATAAGGAAAACTGCATTTCAAATAATGTTTTCCTTTTCCAGCTTAACACTCTATTGCTTATGATGATGGCTCATTAGGCACTGTCAAACATTTCAAAACCTAATTCTCAAGCTTATTTGAAATTGGCTACACTAATTTGGCATTCAAGTACAAGTTACTTTGGCATGGTTAAATTTGTAAACCTATATGAGTTTGGATTAGGTTATCATCCTTTTTATATAAGCCATTTTGGTTCAAGGTTATGTCTGTGTATATATCCCATGTTTGCTTTGACAGTATTTCTGAGAAGTGGAGAGATAAATGGAGGATTGTATGGAACAACCATAATGTAAAGCTTCACATTAGAGTTACAGTCTACAACTGTGGTCAGAATACTCAGTATAGATTATGGAAATTAGCAGCTCTGTGGCTTCTTCATTTTATTTTATTTTTTCATATTAGCAATGTGCTTGACTAGCCTTCTACCCTTTTAAATTAAATTACAAAATAGTCATGAGTTCTGCTTCTTAAACCTTTTACTGAGAAGACAATAAACTGTTCAACACAGAAATCAATGTATTATACATTTATATGAATATTAAATGCCTATAAAATTGCCAGTTAACCTGGCATATGTTCTGTACCTAGTAAAATGAGTGTTGATCCAGCTATTAAACAACTGGGAAACATTCATCTTTGCTGAAGTCAACTGCAGAACATTCATCTTTGCTGAAGTCATTGTTTTGTCTTGGTAAAATTCTGTTGAACACATGGACAGCCTGCTACCCTGTGAGCCAGCCAGCCAGCACGCATATCATCTTACGTCTGCATTTATTAACGGCTTAGAATGACCACCTGTTGTTCTTAGTAAGTGGAACACTATGAAGAAAAGGATTCTTTGAGTCAATCTATATATAACTGTTCTCTTTATGGGGAATAGCTCCTTGGAATGTTCTTCATAAATTAAAAACAAGTGTTGGTCAGAGAGGACATCAGAGTCTGCAAAGTTTGAAATGGCACACAATAGACTCTTCTCATCCAAAGAGAAGATAAATCCATTTGATTCAGATCAAGAGAACATCTTCTCTAAATGTCTTAAAACTGCACTTTGTTTAGATTTTGGTGACGGACTTGGGATGGTACAGAACATAACAAAAGGAAAAACAACAGCAGCAACAGCAACAACAAAACCTTAGCAAGTGTTTCATGGATTATTTGTGCTTAAATAGCCTCACATACTGAATTTCATTTCTTTCTGCTTTTAGGTTACACCTCGAATTGAAGAACACTATTATTCTATCATTGCATTACAGTAACTTTCCCAAGATATTTGGTAAAATTGTTTGTAGTCTTGCCAAAGTAAAAGTGCAGGTGATATCATTCTAGTGGAGAGAACTAAGGCTGCAAACTCATTCAAGTAACTACAATGGAAGGACTGACAACTTCATTCTCAATGTAAATAATATAGTATCCTAATATACTCATGGACAAGTGTAGCTAATCCTGGAACTAAAACAGAAATACCTTGAATGAAGGCTAGGAATTAGGATTCATAGAAAGGTTTGATTTTACCAATGAATTCCACTGGATCATACAGTTTTGATATACAGCATACAGGAAGAAGAAAAATAAAATTCTTTATTTGGAGTCAATAATAGCATCACCTCAGTTTGATGCCATGGAGTCTAACAGCAATGTAATTAGTGTACTCATGCTGATCAGGGTGGTGATATTAAGAAATAGACTTCTGGGAATGAAAACTGTTGACATGCTGCATGATATATAAATGGAAGAATAACATCTAGATATAGATGATGTGGAAAACAAAGAACAGATAAAAATGCATCGTTTCTTGTAGAAAAGAAACAAATTTGATTTAGAGACATCAGTTACAAGTTTAGTTTAATAAGATTCTCAATTCATGCTAAATGCAATAATTCAGTCTGAAGTATACTCGAGAAATTAGCAGTAACTCTATCTGTTTTTTTTTTTTTTTTTAACTTGGAAAGGGAATGTGCTAAGTACTTTTTTTAACACAAATTATTAAGGGTTGGTGTCCACAAGTTGCCTACAAGTTACTTTCATCTTTCCTTCAATTCAAACTCCTTTCATCTCTTCTTCTGAAGGTGAAACAAAGAGAAAACTAGGTCATGATAAAGAGGACATTTCACTTCACTTCAAGTCAACTTTACAAAATATTCTAGTTTTAGAGGTTTTAGATAGGCTTTTCTTCCCAGACAGTGTTTTTACAACTGATGGTAAATAATGTTAAAAATGCAAATCAGGATTAATCTCTTTTTGATAAAGAACTGAAGGTGTTCTATTTACACATAACTGGAGGGTATTTAAACTCAATATTGGTAAATATTTACACTTCAGCAATCACCATGAACCCTCATGTTCATAGCAATACATATTATTGTGTACATGGAAAAAGTACTTTCCTTACAGGAAACATTCATTATCACTGGCAGAATTAGCTAACATAGAAGACAATGGAATTAAGTTTATGTCTCAACTAATAAAGTAATCTTTTAATAAATGTCTGCAGGCATCTCATAGATAGAGTGGAACTGCTTCATCAGTAAATCAAGG
>CABHPH010157481.1:0-21820 GCA_902168325.1 Peromyscus nudipes | reverse complement strand
TGAGCGTTAGGCTTGGCTGCTGATTAAGAAGCAAGTGCCCTTGGGACCATCTTTCAGAATACTCACAAAGTCCAAGTGGCTGAAGCCACAGTGATAACAGCCCTTTGTAACTATTTACCTTCCTGCTTCTGCGTGAGTGTGACATTGTCTACAGATGTATGGCTTTTCTGCCAAACAGTTATGCTGGCTGAGAATGGGATAGCCTCTCCATGGGAATGGGCAGGTGATGACACTTCTTTCATGGTCTTGGCGTCCACAGATGATATTTTATCTGGCAACAATGAACTTAGCTTCTGATTGTTTATGGTGTGGCTTTAGGCAGAGAGGGTTGTGAACGCCTGCACTGTGTTTTACTCTATCAACTCTTGTTAAGTGTGTTTCAGAGACAGAACACAGCAGTCCAATAGAACAGGTCTCAAGACAGCCACTGTGAAAACACTGTCTGTGGCCTGTGGGCAAGAGGATAGAATGATGCCAGGAGCTGCACTGCAGCAAATCACTGGCCAGATCATCCCAGTCAGATTTCCCTAACATTCCCAGGCTCTGGCAATGCTACACAACATTTCCTTGCCGATTCAAGTTCAAACCCATGGACTTTTACTCCTGTCTCTCCACTCACTTCCCATATGCAGGCCATTAACATTTATTGATAATGGTAGTAATAACATTTATTCACTATGTGTTAGATACCAGATACACTTTATTCTGAGTACTTTTAATTCTTCAGCAAACATAGTTATCATAACAGCTTTCTGAGGAAGAACTGTGCCGTGATTTGGAAGCTGAACATCACCCAAAGACCCATGTGTTGAAGCAATGGCTTCTATTCTATGTCACTACTAGAAGAAGCAGACTCTTGCAGACATGGAGCCTGATCAAAAGAAGTTACGTCATTGTGGCCATGATCTTAAAGGGTACTGACACTCTGGTCACTTCCCACTTTTCTTTTTTTGTTTCCTGGCCACCATGAGGCTACCAGGCTCCACTGCCATGTGTAGCTAGAGTTTTCCTGCCTGGCCCACGGTCAGGACAAATCTCTTTCACCTGCCAGTCCCACAGCCGCTCAGACCCAACCAAGTAAACACAGAGACTTATATTGTTTACAAACTGTATGGCCGTGGCAGACTTCTTGCTAACTGTTCTTATATCTTAAATTAACCCATTTCTATAATTCTGTTCCTTGCCACATGGCTCGTGGCTTACCGGCATCTTTACATGCTGCTTGTCCTGGCGGTGGCTGGCAGCGTCTGGCAGCATCTCCTTCCACCTTCCTGCTCTTTTTATTCTCTCTCTTAGTCCCGCCTATACTTCCTGCCTAGCCACTAGCCAATCAGTGTTTTATTAGCAACACATTTGCCATACAGAACATCCCACAGCAGTCATGCATTTCCAAAATTTGCAGATATAAGGTAGGAAATATGGCATATGGGTCTAGATTTCTCTGTCACTGCACTTGATCAGATTCCCTTCTTTGGAGCAGTAATGACTTCACTGACCACTCCTTTACATGGAATTTTGAGCTGTCCAGAGAATTGTAACAAAGCATATTATTTGATCATCCAAATAGACCAGATAACATAGGTCACCCTCTGCCCTAGTTTGCTTTCTACCACTGTAATAAACACTATGACCAAAAGAAACTGGAGGAGGAAAGAGTTTATTTCAACTTATAGCTTACATCGTGAAGGGAAATCAGGACAGGAACCTAAGGCAAGGACCTGACGGCAGGAACTGAAGCAGAAGTCATAGAGGAATTCTGCTTACTGGCTTGCTCTTCAGGTCTTGCTCAACCCACTTTCTTATACAACCCAGAACTGCTTGCCAAGGGGTGACACTACCTGTGGTGGTCTGGGATCTCCCACATCAATTATTAATAAAGATAATGCCCTGTAGACTTGTCTACATGCTGATCTAATAGAGGTATTTTCACAATTGAGGTTCTCTCTTCCCAGATGGCCCTAGTTTGTGTCAAGGTGAAAGAAAAAAAAAAGCCTAACCAGCACACCCCAGTTGTTGCTGAATTGATTAGGACTCTTAAGGTGTCACGGACTCTCTCAAAGCTGCCCCTCAAAGCTTTGAATGAGGACCATCTGACTCTTCACTATTGTCATAAATACCATGCTTTATGTTTTTCCCTAAAGCTCTGATTTCCACTTTTGAAATAACCAATGTACAAGATTATCTAGGACATCTGTTTGGGCAAACTAGAATTTTCCAGAAAGGAAATAAGGCTCTCCTTCACTCTCTTTTGTTCTGTTTTCCTTCCTTTTTGGTGATAATTCAGAAACCAGGCAGGCATGAGGTGCAATCTTGAGATAATTCAGCCTGATCCTTGGAGAAAGAAGCATGGGAGCAGCTGAAGATGAACTCCAAGGCCCCACTGCCCAGTGAGATCCTGCCGTGTTGTGTTCTGGGAGCTACCCTGTCCTCACCACTCTGATTACAGACACTCCATTCACTCAGCCAGGAGTCATCAGAGCCCCCTCCTAGTTGGTTTTGTAGGGTTTGCTTCCAATTCACCCCGTCTCCTTTTACCAGGGTGATCTTCTGTCATGTGTACCTATGCTAGACTTTTATGTCCTCCTAAATCTTTAATGCCTTCCTTTGGCCTGACAGATATGCTTATAGCTGACATTTCATTATCTGTCTGCAGCCTCTATCAAAACTCCCTTTCATTTCCTCAAATTCAGGTTGTATCTTCTGCTTCATCTCCCCCAGAGTCATTTGCTCATCTCTGAATGCCTCACTCAGCCCAGCCTCTAGCCCTTGTTCTCCCTCCCCTCTCCCCAAATAGTTTCCATTTTCCTTCTTACCCACTTAAACATATCTGTCTTTTCAGGCCTAAGTCAATCATACTGAAGTTCAACAAGCAAATAGCCTTGTTTAATTCCTCCCAAAGAACACAAAACAGTCCTGTTACAATCTCTGTCTCCTGCAGTGAGACCAAAACTAAGCAAGAAATTGCCTTTTGCTCGGGGGAGGGATACAATCAAGACCAGCTGCTCTGGGCTGCACTTTCATTTTGAATATGTGGTGTCTTGTGTTTTGGTTATTGAGGTGAGCTGATTTTGTGTGTTCAGTGAAGAATAGACACACCCCAGAAAATGACCTGCAAGCCATAGATCTGAGTACATGACTGAGGTTATCTAAGATGGCAAGTTTACCCCCAAATAAGCCCTTAGCATTCCCTCTGGGTGTCACTGGATCTTCTTAAAGCACTTATGTCACATCACACTCCTTCGGGAGCAGATATGTGAGGTTGCGTGTTAGGTGGTTCTGAGTTTTCAGGGTCCAGCCCACAGCTTTCATCTGCACTGACTCAGCGTGATGGGCTGAGGTAGCCTGCTGTTCTCTGGAAACTTGGTTCCTTGATCCCTCCCTGAGGCAGAGCTGGTGAGTCAGGTCCTCCTCCTCCTCAGCCCAAATCCCTCTGGCTGCTGTCTGACCTGCTTTGACTCCTCTTTGCTTTCAAGACTGTTCTTGATAGTCATCTTAACCAGATTTTACATGGTGTGATTTGCCTGGGGCCTCGAACTCTCCTGGAGAGCTCAGTCCTTTGCTCTGTTCACAACCACTGGCCAAAATGTGCAGGGAAAGGCTTGGGAAAAGCTGCCTGTGGGCTGGGAGAACTTGAATGTCTTTGGCTTATGCAACTGTCTGGTGTAATTTAGGTTGTAATTTTCTAAGGGCGAATTTGTAAAAGATCAACACTTACTATGGAATAAAAACAACCACTTCCTACAGTAGCACTAACAGAAGAAGTAGAAACTGGCTGAAGGAGGAGGAGAAGCAGGAGAAAGCTGTGGCTGTGTTGTTGGGGCATTATAAGTCCAGGCACTGGGTAAAACATAAAGGAGACTTTGGTGCCAATCAAGCATGGCTAATGCTGTTTAGTTATGAAAAATCAGTAAAGTACTTAATAAAATTTTGAGTCCATTCTTTTCCATGGTCTCTGAAGAGTTGTGCTAAGGATTTTTCTAGGTATTTTGTTTATATTTACCCATGGACTTCTAAGTCAACAAGAGCATAAGAAAAATTCCCTGTTTCTAGGCTGGGTAATGAACAGGAAAGTATAAAATTGAAACAATGGTCTTATTTTGAGGAGTTAAAGAAAGACGAATTCTTCAAAGCCACCAGACAACAGTGAAGTTAGCTGGAGGATGGTGGGGTACTTGCCAGCACATGCAGGGCCCTGGGCTTGAGCCCCAGCAAATAAAATAATAGTAACAAAAGTGGGATGAGGGTGTTGGAACTTGAGTGCCTGTAGAGACCATTTTACTCCCTTGTGGCTTATCTAAGAGCCCCTGGCTATGCTCACTGGGAAAGTAAAAACTAACACATATCTGAGTACTTACTAGAGTTCTGTGTCTTTCAGAGCATTTTTAAGACACTCTCATGTAACCCAGAGTAGCCTTGAAACCATCATTTAGTCAAAGGTGACTTTGAACTACTGATCATCCCGTCACTACCTCCCCAGTGCTTATTGGCTAGTACCAAAGCCAAAACATCGTGCCCGCTAGGCCAGCACTCTACCAACGGGGCCACATCGCTAGCCCTGAAAGCATATTTCAAGTGATGCGTAAGTTAATTATCCTGACCTCTTTAGAAAGCAGCTGTGATTATTTCTATCTTACAGATAAATTGACTAGGGCTCAGAGAGATTCGGTAACATGGACAACCAAGGTCGCCTAGCTAGGCAGAGAAGGGGTAGGATCTACAACTAGGACATCTCACTCTACATCTACATTTGAAAGCCTCTACAGCTGGCTCCTAACTGAGGGAAGTCATTATTCTCTGAGAGGAAAGAGGATTGCTCAACTCACCAAAGCACACAGTAAGAAGGCAAAGAAACTTAAAGAAAAGAAATGGACATCCTCCCCATGATGGGGCCACACAGATTCTAGTACTGGATGGCGGCTCTAGACAGTCCCAAGCTATAATTAAATTCAGGCTATTGTAGCTGGAGAGTTTTTTCTCCGGGTCCCGCCAAGCCCCGGCAGTCCAACAGCCCACTTATAAAATAAACACACAGACGCTTATATTATTTAAACTGTTTGGCCTAATGGCTCAGGCTTCTAGCTATCTAGTTCTTACATCTTAAATTAATCCATTTCTATAAATCTATACCTTGCCATGTGGCTTGTGGCTTACTGGCATGTTCACATGCTGCTTGTCATGGTGGCAGCTGGCAGTGTCTCCCTCCGCCTTCCTGTTCTCTCAATTCTCCTCTCTGTTAGTCCCGCCTATACTTCCTACTTGGCTACTGGCCAATCAGTGTTTTATTTATTGACTAATCAGAGCAACACATTTGACATACAGACCATACCACAGCAGACTATACAGAAGGACAGGACACAGGTAGGCAGAGAAACAGCTGAGACTTTCTGAGTCCAGGATTCTGACTCTTCCCTAACCCATCTGCTCCTGTGTACATCTCATACAGGCATGGACCTGCACACTCCCCAGTACCTCATTTCCATGCTCACCTGCTTACAGGCTCCACCTCATCAAGAGAGAACAATACACAACTGGTCTTTATAGCTTCCAAGTAAGAAAGTGAATGTCATCTTCCCAGTTGAGATGATAGGCATAGTGGTACACCTTGATAATCCTAGCCTTTGAGAGGTCAGAAGTTCAAGGTCACTGTTGGCTTTTTAGAGCTCAAGGTCAGCTTGGGTAATATGAGACCTAAAAACCAGAATACATGTATTGACACATACAGAAAGTGGCCCATGACTAATGATTACTCTATAGAGGGACCAAGCATCCTAGATGACAGCCTCATCTAACAGAGCTGAACCCATTTCTGAAAGACTTTGACCTCAGCTGCCTGAGAAGACCACACCCACAACTCTGTAATTTTCCACAGCAAAATTGAAGACAAGCTGATTTCACTCTGATACACAGAGGCTGTCTCCAAGGGCAGTTAACAAAATAAAGTATAAATAAAATAACGTGTACAGGCTGCATCTTGCAGCTCACTTGCTTCGAGAGGTGACTGCCTCTCAGTCCACAGGGTCTTTCCCTTTCACTGCCTCATTGCCACCCACATATGTAGCCAATACATCATCCAATTCCTCTTGGGAAGGGCAGGAAAAGCCCAGTTTGGAATACAGTCTGCCAGGGTTTGAAGAGTGTCCGGAGAGTTAGCGTCTGAGGACTGAATCACTAGTTCGGACAAACGAAGCTTCAAGTAAACAGTAGCCACATTGATAACAGAAATGTGATGGTGAAACGTAATTAAAGTACCTGGTCGTCATAGCATCTGGCCATCTACTGAGCAAGGTGCTTGAGGTCTGTTTTCCCATTTAATACCCCACCACATGCTATGAGAGGTTATTATCCACAGTTCACAGAAGAGGGATGTCAGGCAAATATGTGTTTGATTAATTTCAGACAGCTGGAGAGAGGAGACTCCAAACTCAACCCTAGGTTGGGTAACTCCAGGTTTTCCTCATGTGTACAGCATGATGCTTCCTGTTCTGTTGACACACAGCACTGAACAGTCTTCAGTTCCCTATTTACACTCTTAGGCTTTTTTGAAAAGCACGATGTGGTCACTCCCAATGGAACATATGGCAACCTGACAAATGACATGTCCCCCCAGTCACTATTCAGGGTTCCAGGCTCTTCACAAATCTGTCACTGGATAAGCCAGCAGATCTCTGAAGATCAGCACCCATGCCTGTGGTGACGTTGGCAGTGACCGAATTAAAGGCTAGGCTATGGACTGCCAGAGCTGGGCTGGGTTGCAATGCTAACATTGGGCATGTCAGTCTGCTTTTCCCAGGATTTCTCTTTCCTCCTAATTAGAGAGCTGCCTGAGACACTGGTGCACACGGAGACAGGACAGTGAGAAGCTGTGGGGATGTTGGGGAGGAAAGGTAAAGCCAGCACTTACTTTGCATTGAGGAAGAGGAAGGAGGTAATTTGAAGATGTTCCTTCCCATGGCCCAGTGGAATGGAGCAGCTGGCCTAGCTTATGGTCACGTGATGACAGCAGGTTGGAAGGTTCTTTGAATTGCTGTGGAATGAAAGTGGACTATAACAGATTATCTGTGTTTCAGAACTTGAGCCGTGGCAGGGAACACTTGGTTCTTAGTCCTCTCTGTAGGAAGGGCTTGAGACTTTAACCATCTGTGCCCTGGCTCCCTCAACAAGATCCGAAGTGTTTGGCAAGCTCCATGGACTATGCTCCTAATAGTGTCACCTACCATCATCACACAAAAGAGGAAGGAAACATATGCCCCTTGAGCCTGAAAGCAGGTGCTCCCCTAACGTTACTCATAGCAATATTCAATAGGATGCCCTCCATTTTGCCGGAGTCTTCAATGAGACATATTCACCTCCTTGGCCTCAATTTTTACTAGTCAGTCACTTTCTTAGTGTTTCCTATGTCCTCTTTGGTCTGTGTCCTGCAGTTGTAGAGGCATTCCAAAAGGAAAAAAAAAAAAAAAGTTGATAGAATTACAGCCCCTTACTTCTATTACTGTGTGTCAAAACCCAAACAACCCATCAGTGCATATGCATCAGATACTGCCCCTGCCCCCTCTCTGAGACCATGCCTTTGCAAGCACAAATCGAACATGCTTTTGAGGGTAAAAATTCTCGGGAGTCAAGAGAACAAGTATAGCATTAGAACTTGTAAAGATTCTAGTATCCCTTACAGGAATGGAAAGACAGTCTCACTCAATAGAGCCATGAAATTTTACATGCCTGTCTGAAACGGCTCCCACAGGCTCAAATGTTTGAACACTCAGCCTCTAGCTGGTGTGCTGTTTCAGTAGGTAAAGAACCTTTTGGAGGTGGCACCTAGCGGGGGGAAGAAGGTCACTGAGGTGGGTCTATTTTCCTCATTGCTTCCTTACTCTGCTTTCTACTCTGAAGATATGTGAGAAGCTGCTGTCTCATGCTTCCACCACTTCAGGATGGACTGTCCTCTCTGAAACCGAAGCCATAGCAATTCCCCTCTTTAAAAAAGAAAGAAACTGTGCACACAATATTAATGACTATTGGGGTCTAGCCTCTAAGTGTCTTTTCTCAGGATTCCAGAAGAGATGCTACCAGTGGTGAGAATTAATCTGAGGGATTCTCGAATAAATCTACTTACAGGAAACTCTTTAGTCCATTCACTTTATTCTTCAGAGTCAGTTCTCTGTCCACACAGCTTCTTTTCTGCCCCCATGCCTAGCTCCTCTGTTGCCTGATTCTACATTTTTCTGCTGTTCCCTCTAAGTGCTTTCTTAATTCCTTCATCTAGTTCCGCCCCATCTTGGTTCTCATCCACCTAGTTCTTCCCCATCTTAGTTCCTCTTCATCCTTAGTTCCTCTCTTTATTCTTCTAAGCTCTCTCTCCCTTTCTTCCCCATCTAGTTCTTTCCCATCTCCTTAGTTCTACCCATCTTATTCTTTCCCATCTAGTCTTCCATCTGGTTCTTCCTCCTCTAGTTCTTCTCCATCTTCCATCTTGTTCTCCTAGTTCTCAATCTAGTCCCCCTCAAGTCTCTGAGGTTTACCATTATATACCCATGCAATAACAATGCTCTGGCTAAGGCAAGGTCACCAGGCTTGAATTCCTTCTGGGTCAAAGGGAGGGCAATAAAGTCCCCACAAAGAGCAGTAATTGTCAGCTATCATTTACAACCCAAAAGGGAAGGGACTAACGGGGAATAGAATCAACTGAGGGCCAAATAGGGTTAATATCTAAGCAAAGAGGATTTTATATGCTCAAACTATATTCTTAGAAGTGGTTAGGTAAGGTGTTAGGAGTCTATCAGTGATGAGTGAAAATAAAACTGCCTTATTTTCCTTTGGCCCCTTATCTGCCCAAGCTATCTCAACTGCCACCATTTTCTGGCAGGGTGGGGGGAGTGCACTCAGTAGCTAGGCAACCTGAGTCACAACTTGAGGAACCTGGTAAGCAAAAACCCTTTAGTTCTGAGTTAATTGATCTGAGCAGAGATAGCGATTGGAAGAAAGAAAGTAAAGTTTAATTAGCACATCTGACAGGCCTTCTCAAACAGATAGTCTGAATGCTTAAGTTTGTCTAGAAAGTCTGGGAGGTATCTTAGATAAGATACTTTCGTCCAGAGAAGGTCCTGGCCAGATGTTGCTAGTGATAATAATTACAAAAAGGCCTGAAACTGGGGATCTTGACTGTGTCTGTTGTTAGCACAGTTGGAGAAAGTTATACAAATACTTTAAGTGTACAGGGGAAATTGTGCCCAGTGAATGGTCAAACATATTGTTCTTAGGAATGGAAAAGCTACAATAGCACACGAGAAATTCATAGCAGGAAATGGCTAATATTCAAAAGCCAATATCACCAAGATTCCTTAAGCCTTGGCTTTATCCTCTGGAAAGGCCCTTGTCTTCTTCCAGGTATGGCTTTGTCATAGTCAGCTAAATTCCTACTTCATATTTTTTCATCCCACAGCAACACAGAAGATGGATGATAGACAGATAACCACCACATCATCCTCATCCACAGGACATGAGAGGTTCTACAAGTTTACTATGTTTAATTGTAGATAACAATTACACTCATGCCTTTTTCTCTACTTGGGTCTGGTTTTACTTCACAGCCTTCTCCCACCAACTTCTTAATTGACAGAAGTTGTACACGTTAACAGGGTACAAGGTACAGGAGCTGGCAAGATGGTTCATTGGATAAAGGCACTTACTACCAAACCTGACAACCTTTGTTCAATCCCTAGAACCTATATGGCAGGAGGAAAGAAATAATTGTCTCAAATTTTACACACACACACACACACACATAAATATAAAAAATAAATAAAATATTTGCATCTCATTAAAAACAGTATACAGCATGATGCTTTGAAATAGTATACATTGTGGAATGGCTAAGTTGAGCTGATTAACATATGTAGGACCTCCTATACTTGTTTTCTGGTAAGAAAAATTATGAAGTACTCTCTGGGGTTTTCAGATATCCAGTACATTGTTAACTATAGTCTTCATGTCATACAGTAAAGCTCACAGATTCTTTCCTCTAACTAATTGATCAGCCTCTCCCCCATCTTCCCCTCCTCCAGCCCCTAGCGAACCACGTTCCACTTTCTGTCTCTGAGTTCCAGTTTTGTAGAGTGTACCTAAAGTGCTGTGGTTCAGAGTTTCCCTGTTTGGGCCTGTTCAACCCTAGCATCCTCACCCTAGGACTTACAGAACTCTCACCAACACAGAGGCAACACTAGACTGGCTCAGTTAAGAAACCCAGAAACAAGAACCTGGCTGTATATGTCATAGATTCTTTTTTTTAAACTGGGGATCAGAGAGATGATCTGGTTGTAAGCTATTTATGTTATTTTCAGTTATGTTATTATGTTATTTTCAGACAGCATTTAAGCAACATCCAAACTCCTGTCCATGCTGGGAATGTAGGTCAGTGTGCTACGGTGCTTGTCAGGCAGTGGGAGCATCTGGGCGTAATCTCTAGCACTCCAAAATATACATATGAGAGAGAGAGAGAGAAAGAGAGAGAGAGAGAGAGAGAGAGAGAGAGAGAGAGAGAGAGAGAGAATCCTTGTTCTAGGGATTCTGATAAATTAGCTTTACTAATTAAAAAAAATGATACTTTGAATTTCCCTTAGGGGCTTAGTGCCTAGTAGGTGAAACAAACAGCTTAAAAGACTCGGTTGATTTGATTCATAAAATGACTTTTTAATACACGGGAGCCACTTTCCCTGAGAAAATACATTTGGAAAGCATATTCGACCATTAAAAACCTCCAGCAGGTACACCATGCCTGTTCTGTTCCCATTCATTTTCAGTTACCTTCCTTTTGATACTGCTGTTACCTCACCAAGTGGCTTAAGTAAGGCACGTTCTCCTTTCTTTTTATAAACAGCAAAACTACCTGGAACACAGAAAGGGCAATTGAATCCATTGCAGGGCCAGGCTGTAAAAAGTGCACCGCTAGGCTCTGAGTTCCTGGGGCACAGCCCAGCTGTCACTTGCCTACTTGAATTACCATATGCAAAATGTTCCATCCCTCTGAGCCTCAGTTTCTCACTCACAAAAGAGGTTTCTGTCTGGACCAAATATTACATAGTACAACACTTGTAACATGGAAAGCATCAATGAATAGAAGCTTGTATGCTTGCAGCATGCCCCCTGTACTCAGGTGTGTTGGCCAACACTTCATGTGGGGACTTTCTCTGAGAGTCTTACTGTGGTCAGGGCTCCAACAAGGGTGGAAAGTAGAAGGGTCACCTCTTCATTTTGCCCTTTGAAGAACATGCAAGCTGAAGGGAGCTAAATATTTGCATGTGTATTGGATCTAAAATTTATGATCCATCCAGTTTGCAGGAGTGCCAACCCCGAGGGTGCCAAACACACAGATCCATGCCTAGCCTGAGAATGAGAGAGCTGTAGGACCCTGAAGCACAAGCACCGGTCAATCCAAGAATCCCGTGGAGATGGAGGTGTACCATAGGGAGTGTTGAGAGAATGGGTTACAGGAGCAGTGTGCCCTCAACCCCTGAAGAGACACAGCCAGGCTAGGGAGGCGGCTGGGACTCTCCTGGCTCTCCATTTGTTCGTTCTGCCTATAGTGGATCCTGAGGATCACCTCTACCAGATGTCTCACTTCTGATGGATTTGTCTGTGTATCCATTTCCTAACACAGTCACCTCTCTCAAGCCTCTGTTTGACAGATGTGCACCCTAAGATAACCAGAGCTTTTTAATTCATTCCCCAAAGCCTGAAG
This sequence comes from Peromyscus nudipes, assembly GCA_902168325.1. Classification (NCBI taxonomy): domain Eukaryota; kingdom Metazoa; phylum Chordata; class Mammalia; order Rodentia; family Cricetidae; genus Peromyscus; species Peromyscus nudipes. Next base: position 10,089 of record CABHPH010157481.1, on the reverse strand, counting down.
TAATTTTTGTTGCTGCCATTAATATCAAGTATTGGTATGTTAAGGAACAAACTTATTGGGTAGATTTCATAATTGTGGTAAAATATATATAACGTAAAAACTTCCATTTTGGCCATTTTCTGAGTTCAGTTGAACCATTGCATGTACATTCATTCACATTGGTGTGTAGCCATCACCACCGTCCATCTCCAGAACATTTTCATCTTTTCTAATTGAAACTCTGAACCCAGGGAACTGTAACTCCCCATCACCCACCCCTACCATCCCTGGAAATCACCATTCCACTTTGTCCTTATGCCTTTTACAACTCTGGGGGCCTCATGAAACATTTGTCCTTTGTGACTGGCCTGTTCCACTTGCTATAACAGCTGCAAAGTTCATCTCTGTTGTAGACCTTGTCCAAATCTCCTTCCCCTTTAAGGCTGAGTGACTGCGGAGACTTTAAACTAAAGGAGTTGCCGTCTCAGTTGAAGGTCTCAGATACTGAGCCCTGCTATAAAACATCAGCTTAACGAGGCTTTAAAAACTGACTTAGTTCATTAGCATAGAATTAGTTGAGAGTCTTGCCAAGCATTTATTTTAGCTGGCATAAAATAATAAATGCACAGTTCTTTTTCATGAAAATCGTCTTCACACAATGGCATTTTAAGTTGGAAGCTGTGTATTGGCTTCCTTACAAAGAGATAATATATTTAATTAGCACTTGGGATTGTGGAATTGTTCAATAAAGTCACTTGATTCCTGGAACCTCGGTGATAAGGCACATAAGTAGGCCTTACATAGAAAGCTGCAAATAATCAATAGCCAGACTGCTCATTGAAACAATCAGCAACACTGAACAGCTGGATTCCCTGTACCTATTCCTCTCCACTTACTAGCCACTTTGATAAAAAGTTGTTTGAAACTCACTTCATAATCTATTACTTGAGTATTTATTCCTTTGGGGAAATATACATATATATATATATATATATATATATATATATATATATATATCTCAGACTTTGAATCAATAAAGACATAATGTTTCTATAGAATAAAGCTCTTGAGATGAGCATGATGGCAATGCCTAAAATCCCAAATATAGGAGATGGAAGTAAGAGGATCAGGAGTTCAAGGTCACATTTTGCTACACAGCAAGCTTAAGACCAACCAGGATTACATGAGACTCTATCCCCCCAAAAAAGAGAAGAGGTAAAGTAAGGAAGGAGGGGGAAAGGAAAGAGTGAGAGACAGACAGAGAAAGAACTAGCTCACTGTCTAGCCATGTGTACCTAAAGTCTATTACTATGTCTTGGATTGTATTTTATAACTGAGGATGATATAATGCATGTTCACCTTTTCTGGATGACCTCATATGAGTTTCTTTAATATAAGTTTATTAATAACATTTGACAATGTTATCAAGAATGGAGTGAGCGTAGCAAGTCACTTGCTTGTACACTGCTAAATTTATAAGCATTCATTTTTAAGCTGGGTCTTCAAATTTCGAGGCATCATTCCTCCCCATGTGACCCCACTTCCTCAGTGACCTTTAAACCCCTGTAAAATAGGATGAGAAGGGAACAGGGAAACAGAAAACTTTCCAATCACAGGAAAAATATGGTCTGGACATAATACAAATAGTCAAAGATGCCAGAAAGAGGAGCTTGTAGGATAGGTGAGCACAATGCTGGCTCCTGACATCTGCTAAAAGTGACTTCTTCGAAGAATTTTGTATATCACGGCTGTCATAAACATTCAACTTCGTTGTGCAATGCAGACAGATGACAAGAATGTGCTGTTCCAACAAAGAAAAAAAAAGAGTAACTTCCTTATGTCCTTGGAATCTGACTTCCTCAGTTCCAAATGAGCAGGGAAAAACTTGTGCCTGTGTGCAAGGACTGAGGGCAGTTGTTTATGTGACTCATTGGACGTCTACATAAATATGGAAATTGGGGCAGCTCCCTCTGTTGTAAAGCCAGTGCTTCCTCTGAAGTGAAGAGGCGAGTAGACTGGAGGAGGATGAACCATTTAGCTGTCCTTTGTTGACTTTCTTACATAAGCTTCAAGGTCACAAAATGTTCTCCATTTTGTTTCCAAGTAACAGGAGGAAAATAAACAGCCTTGAGGAGTCACTTATCAGGAAGGGAAGGGGCTTGCGAAGGTTTTAGATTAGGGGAGAATCTTTGTGGATGTTGTAAGATGGAGACACAAAGAGGAGCTTGAAAATGGAGGGATTGATCAGAAATATCCCAAGGGAGGAAGATGAAGAGCATTGAATGGAGAGTTGACTCTGGGCAGGAGGAAAGATACACTTTCCTCAAAGACAGGTGGTGGGGGGCAGTCAAGGAGCTCACAAAGGGTTTAGGCATTGAGAAAAAGGAAGCGGAGGGAACTCAGATATCTTATCATCAAGTCAGAAGATGTCTCCTTCTGAGCAAGTATGAGTAGAACATGGGTTTGGAGAAAGTTTGGCCCAGCCCAAGTGGAGAACGCAAGGCAGTGAGGTTGTGCAAAAGCTTGTAGTCATTATCAGTTCTCAACCTGTGGGTCGAGACCCCTTTGGGGATCAAATGACCCATTCATAGGGATAACCTAAGACCATGGGAAAACACAAATGTTTACACATGATTCATAATAGTAGCAAAATTATAGCTATGAAGTAGCAACAAAAATAATTTTATGGCTGGGTCTCATCATAACATGAGGGACTGTATTAAAGGGTCTCAGCATTAGGAAGGTTGAAAACCACTGTCTTAGAACATGTTTTCAAAATTCTAGAGCTAGAAAATGCTCAATGGTTATTAGATCTAAGATGTTATTTTGTGAGTGCTGAATGGAGGCCATTATAGTTGAGCAGATCAAGACAACCCATAGCCAAGGTTCTGATGGAAAATGGAAAATTCACAATTTTCCATGTGGGCATGATGGTAGTAACTCTTGTAACCCTGATACTCAGGAAGCTGAGACAAGAGGCTCCCAGGGCAGCTTGGCCTTGTTATATATAACAAGATCCAGGATAGCCTGACATATGGTGAGACATTGTCTAAAAATAAGTAACAACAACAGAAATACACAAAATAACACAGTGTGAAGGAACATCCTAATGACCCTTGCTTGATCTAATGAGGTGTCATCTGTAGTTAGGAAGACTTTGGGTGGATAGCAGCACAACTCACTGCCACCAAGCAGCTTTTGATCCAGCAGAGCAAGGTGTTACTAGGAAAAAATCTTACCCTAGCATGGGATCTGCTTTCTTGAGTGTCCAATATGTCCCTTATTTCATACTGTCAAAAAGCAGGACACCTCTGTTATGTCACGGAGGTTAAACTGGATGAAGATGGGGAATCAGAAGAACCAACCACAGTGTCATTTTCTGTAGTGACCAGCATGGCAGCAAAGCATCTGTCTACCTCTAGGTCTGCAAAGGTTCCCCATGTGCCTCTCTCTTCTGACTTAGACTTTGGATGTTCTAAGGAAGTATAAAGCCCCTGGGCAGCATGTGATTGACAACTATTCCCTCAACATAATCATTCTTGGAGGATGACTCAGCTAGTAAAGTGCATGCTACACAAACATGAAAACATGAGTTCAATTCCCAGCACCCACATAAGGAGCCAGATTCACCAAGCATGCTTTTAAATCCCAGTGCTGGGGAGGCAGTAGCGGGAATATGCCTCGAGTTCACTAGCCAGCCAGTCTCACTGATTCCAAACTCCCGATTCAGAGAGAGACGTTGCCTCAAAAAAAAAAAAATGTAAGATGGTGAACAACTGAGAAAGACACCTGACACTTATTTCTGGCCTTCACATGCACACACATACACGCACATATACACACACACACATGTGCACACATGCCAGACTCTCAAAATTTTTGAAAATACAAAAGAAGGACTTTTTAAACTCATGTATTTATAAATCTCAACCAAATGCCTAGCATGTATGTAGATGTTTCAAACACATCCAAAAAGTAGGTGGATGGAGAAGCTATGCTCCGAGTTCACACTTCTCTGGAATATAGTTTCTCTGGGTTTTTGAAGTCTCTGTGACCTTCTCTCACTCCTGTTCTATTCAGCATATATCTTTTGAAAAACACACATGTGTTATCCATCTACAAGCACAAATTATTTGCATTGGCCCCTGTCGGTAAGCTCTGCTTCTTCATACTTAGTCTGCCCTGAATCCTCTACTGTTCGTTATGTTGGTCCCCAGACTGATGCTACAGGCACCAAGTGGTTGAACCTGCTACAACAGCGGCGAAAAGATAATCTAGCAAGGGCAATAAACAACAGATGGAACAGGAGCGCCTGAGCCAATTGAAAGCAGGCTGCCGATACACGACGCTGTTTCAGGTGACATAGACTCAGCGCCACTCCTATTTGGCAGAAGTCCAAGCTATTTTTCTACTTTGAGGTTGCTGGTTAATTAGCAGGCAACTAGTTTTTTTGTGTTGGTTAGTGTTAACTGTCAAGTTAACCAGGTCTGCAGTCACCTAGGAGACAGCCCTCGGGGCACACCTGAGAGAGATGGTTTAGCCTGCTGGTGTGCCCATGAAGGAGTGTGTTAACTAGGATAAATGAACTGGGAAGTCCCACACTGAAAGTGAGGGGCACCTGGGTCTAAGTCAGAGCCTGAATGGAGGAGAGAATGCAATCTGAACACGAGCATTCATCGCTCTCTGTGTCTCCATCGTGAACATGCAGCGGTCAGGTGCTTCAGGCTCCTACTACTTTGATTTTTCTGCCGTGATAGACTGTACCCCGAACTGTAAGCGGATTAATAAATCCTTTCTCTCTAAAGTTGCTTTCGTCAGGCATTTTATTATAGCACTAACAAAAGGAGAAGAAACTAAGACACCAAATTCAACACCTTTATGTGACTTAGTAAAATGTGTCCCTGAGAAAGGGAGAGCAGACAAGGCCAGGGAGCATGACATGAGACACACGAGAGCTGTGTTTCATTGGCCATTTGGCCATTTGCCAGGTGGATACCACGGATGCTCACCAACACACGTATTTGCATTCTTTTCCCCTAATGTCATTTTTGTGAGTACAGGTCTCTCTTCCCAAGCAAAGAACCACGACTGCATCATACAGTTACCTGTTAGAGTCCTGGTCACACTGTTGTCACGGGCTTTCTTCTGGGCCACCATCCAGCTCCCAAATCATGACACGGGGATCTGTTAGTTATGAGTGCTTGGCCTTATCTTACGCTTGTCCCACTAGCTCTTATAACCTAAATTAACCTGTTTCTCTCCATCTGCATTTTGCCTCAGGGTGGTTTTACTTTTCTTTCATTCTGTATGTCCTACTCCATGTCTGTCTGGCTGACACCTGGCTAGCTGGCTGGTCCTGGGCATCTCCCTCTTTTTCTCCCTCATTCTCTCCTCTCTCCTTCTCTCCCAAGCCTAGATTTCTCCTCTTACTCATTCTCTCTGCCCGCCAGCCCCACCAGCCCTCTACTGCCAAGCTGTTGGCCGTTCTGCTTTTTATTAGACCAATCAGGTGCCTTAGGCAGGCAAAGCAACACATTTTTACATCATTAAACAAATGCAGCATAAACAAATGTAACACATCTTTACATAGCTAAAGTAATATTCCACAACACACTGTACTTTGGTAACAGAAGGTAAGCTGATCAGAGCTGTTTGCCTCACTCCAAACATACCTGTTTCCCTTTCCCTTAGCCAACTTAATAGACTTTATGTGAAAGACATCTCTCTATGAAAGGCATTTTGTGCTTTAGAAGAGCAAACTTTAGCAAGCTCTTCATGTCTTTCAGTGTGGTTTAGTTCTAGAGGGTGAATGAGTTCTGGCTTACCTTCCCTAACGGTAGTTCAGAAAAGCTGTGAGGAAGACAGAGGATGGCTTACCCCATCTTCATCCATGTGTTTCCGTGGCTTTTCTGAATGTAACTACAGTAAAGCCAGCAGTAATCTCATCAGATCAGTGAGGTGGGTTGACTAAACCATGAGTGTATCATGGTACCTTACCACTCTCGGTGGGCCTCAGATTGACAAGCTACAGATGGTTAAACAACTGTCACATTTGGGAGTGGTCTGAGGACAAGTGAAGGGGTGGTTCTGCCAGAATCTGAACAACATTTTATTCTGAGGATTATCTGTTTTCAAACAATGAAAACAAAATGTGGCTTTTGGGATCTGACTGAAGAAACCTCTCCAATTACTGTGACTTTGTTGTGGTGGTGTGTGGTGGTGGTGGTTTGTTTTTTTTTTACAATGACAAGTGGGAAGGAATGTGGTATAGGAGGAGGGTTGAATTCATTGAGTGCCATACTGTCTTTGATGCCTTCAGTGAGGTTGACCTCTCTCTACCCTTCTGCTGTGGTGGTGATTTCCAACATTCAAGAGGAATTTGTGAAGCTACACTGAGTTCTGTGGCAAGATCAGACATGTACTCCTGTGGGAAAGATAAACCTGCCAGCTGAATGAGAACACCCTCTGTCTCTTCACTGGTGACCTTCCAGGATAACGTCTAGTTCCCATCTGCCAAATTCCAGCCAGAACTCTACTCCCATTCTTGCCCCACAACTACAATCCTTCCCTGTATAACATAATTAGACGAGATGTGGGTGTGGCCTGGCCACTGCTTGACTTAAACTGTGACCACCCTTGTGTTATTTCCATGACTCAAGTAGCCATCAAGCACTCTGGCTGCTCCCTGACTGCCAGCCCAGGCAGGCTTGCCATGTGGAGTGCAGTAAGCAGCTAGATTTTGTTCCACAGGAGAATACATTGATGAGCAAGGCCACTGCCGTACCTGTGAAGCCACATGTGCCAAGTGTTGGGGACCGACTCAAGAAGACTGTACCAGCTGCCCCATAACAAGGTGAGTAACCTCTTAGTACTTCCTGGGGGAGGGGTGTAGAGAGGAAGTGTTAACCACTTTAGTAGCACCTAATGGGCCTGCTGGACACAGTACCCAAACTCCTTCCCATAATACAGATATTCCCTATGGTCTGGCCGCAGCCCCCGCTCTGTAGCATCCTCTCCCACATGGTCCAATACCCTTGGCAAAGACCGATTTCCTAAATGCTGAAAGAGCTATCTTGCTAATGAAAATAGTACCTTTGATGTTGCTTTTGACCAGTGAAATCCCCACATCCTATACACTCATCCCTCCTACAGCATTTCCATCTTCTGATTTAAAAAATACTCATTTCTATAATCAATTCAAGGGCAAACTACTGTATAAAGGAAAGGTCTACTGACCACTTCCCAGGAGAATTAGCCTTCCCTCTTTAAAAATCTTACATCTATTCATGTATTGTTTATGTGTGGTCTATATCCACATGTCCATGTGTGCTACGGCACTTGTGTGGATATCATAGAACAAGTTATGGAAGTCAGTTCTCTCCCTCTAACATGTGGGCCCTGGAGATCCAACTCAGGTCATTATAGCCTAATTCTTTATGACCTTCTGCTCTATAGACTCATCTGTCAGAGCATGTGTAGCCTTCAGAGACGTCTGTTTACAAAATGCATGTCTTCATTAGACTATAAGTTTCTGGAGATCTCACATTTGCATCTCCTTCCCTGGCACCATGCAAGAAAAACTGGAGGCATGCACACACATCAAATGGAAAGGGCAAACGATGGAATGAGCAACACTGCTAGTCTAACAGACATCTCCATCTAACGGGCATCTCCAGTCGAGAGACTTGAAAGCCTGATACATGTTTCATCAATGCTCCTCTGGTTCCAGCACTTAATACTTGGGAGCTTCTGGGTGTTTGAATGAATGGCCTCATCCTTACTCAGCTAAATGTGTAAGAAGCTGAGTCTCTCTCTAGACAAGTTAGTTGGGGATGCTATCACAGTAGGGGTGCTTTGCAACCCTACTGAGATGCTCCCTCTGCCCAAGGGTCGTTCTGTCCTCATTCTTCCTCAGGACTGTGACATCCCTGTGAGAAGGAGCTGTGCTGTATTTGTTTCTTTATTCTTCACAGTGATCAGCATACAGTAACAGTTCTATAACCATGTGCTTGTTGAACTGTGTGTCCTCAAAGCCATGGGTTTGACTGTCAGAAGAACTTCCTCAGAAGGAGGAAGCAAATAATGAAGGACAAAGACCAAAAGGAAGGATGGAGGGAGAGAAGGATGAAGGGAGGCTGAGAATGGGGAAAAAATAGAAACCTCAAGGATTCTCAATGCTGACCACGAGAATGTTTTCTTTTTTCAAATTGAGAAAATATAATATGTTCCACTGATACTGATTTTTATAATACATTGCCATATTCAAGTCCCATCAATTATCCCAATAATATCATTCACAGAATATTTTATCAGAATCTAGTTCTCATATTTTTTTTTAATTTTTAACATTTCCTTTATCTTATTTGTTTGTTGTTTGTTTGTTTGGCCTTTCCCAACTGTAATAATTTTAAAGATTGAATAGACCTGTTGTTTTCAAGTTTTAATTCATTTTTAATTTCTCTTTTTAAATTATATTTTTCTTTTTTAAAAAAATTAATTCTTTGAGAATTTCATACCATGTAGTATAATCATATTGACTCCCTCTCCCAACTCCTCCCAGACCCACCCCCCCAACTTTGTGACATCTTTTTTTCCTATCCATTAATCCAGTTTGTACTACCCATGTATCGTGGATGTGTGGCCAACTTACCAGGGGCAGCATTCTTTTTTTTATTTTTTTTTTCAAGACAAGCTTTCTCTGTATAGTTTTGGTGCCTGTCTTAGATCTTGCTCTGTAGACCAAGCTGGCCTTGAAATCATAGAGATCCTCCTGGCTCTGCCTCTGAAAGGTGTGCACCACCACCGCCCGGCTCAGAGACAGCATTCTTAAAGACAACTTCCTTCCTCTCCCAGCAGCTATCAGTTCCCAATACCTCCTCAACTGGAGGTGAGACATCATGTTGACCTCCATGCTGAGATTTTTGTCTTACTTAAGTGTGTCCTGCAGCTTTGTGTATGCTGTCACAATCACTTCTAGTTTACATGTGCCCTGCTGTATGTGAAGGACACCGTTTCTTTGTGTTTATCTACCACCTCTGGCTCTTTAGAGTCTTTATGCCCCTCTTCTGCAATGATCCCTTAACTTGAGAAGGAGGGGTTATACTATAGATGCCCCACATGGGGCTGAGCATTCTGCAGTCTCTTATTTCCTAGTTGTGGTTGGCTAGTTGTGGTTTTCTGTGTTATTCACCATCTACTGCATGTAGATCCTTCTCTGATGAAGGTTAAGAGATGAATTAATCTATGGGTATAATGATAAGTCATTAGGAATTGGCTTAATGCAATGTCCTTTTAGCAGAATATTAGTGTGAAGTTCATTCCTAGTATGAATGGCCTGTATAGCTATAGATTTTTGGCCTGATAATAGTGCCAGGGATGAGTTTCATGTTGTTGTGCTGGACCTAAATCCAATCAGAAAGTGGTTGGTTACTTCCATGATATTCATGCCACTGTTGCACCAGTGTCTTGTCAGACCAGATATTATTGTAGCTTTCAGGATGACATCGGGGTAAGAGTGATAATTACTCTTCTCCTTCGGTAATGTACATAGCACCTCCCAGCACTATGAACACTAGTCAGTAAAGGTGAAGTATTCAACTGAGTACCAGATAAATTTCTACATGTTTTATGTCTAAGAATGTAGTTTCTTCAGCAATAGGGTCTTAATATTGAATTCTTCGGTGTAACCAATAGCATTGACAATAGCCTGTACTATTTGGCTATTGTCTCACTGGCCACCAACTCCAAAAGGGTTAATCTATTCCTATCACTGAGTCCTTTAGTTGTTAGCCTGTAGTATCTAGTAAGTGTATTGTAATCCTGTTATAGGGTAACTCCATTTTAACTCTATTCCTATATGTGTATAACTATTTACCTATACCTACACCTATACCTATGCCTACCTATAATTACACCTATTCCAATATAGTAGGAAGCTTCTACAGTAATATGTGACTTTTTCAAAAGGTCTAGCGTTATGTATTGCCACTCCCATATTCCCTCATCTACCCTTTCCTCCCATTCCCCACTCAAATTTCATCTCTTCTATTCTATTAACCCTCTTTGAGCCTATATATCATTTATTTCTATCTCCCTTGAACCTCCCCACCA
>CABHPH010157480.1:0-14866 GCA_902168325.1 Peromyscus nudipes | reverse complement strand
GATAATCTCAGAGATACATTTTGAGCAGAGAGCAATCTTAGCCCTGATTTTTGCATGGTAATAGAAGAACTATTACTGGTCCTGGCACTCAGTATGCTCTAATTATTAAGTCTGAATTGACAAATCCATAAATTTTATACTCAGAGCCCTGGATATACATAGCCTGACTTCTAATTTAATTCTGGGAATACTGGGAATTGGACTCATAACAGATTTGTGTTAGTATTTTTCTCATTGCATTAAGCTATCTGCTGTAATCTGCAAAGAACTTAGAGTGCCTTGTAAAATACACAGGAGAAATAAGTAATGAAAGCAAAGACAGACTGCACATTTGTTTCCAAGCTTTATGGGGAAAACTGAAGTTACAAGATTGGGGGGCGGGGGTGTGCGTGTGCCAGTTACAAGATTCAAAGTTTCTGCAGTGCTTGCTTCTACAAGTCCAGTCACCCAGAAAAAGGACTTGAGACCACACTGAGTAAGTAGCTAGTCACACCAGAGGCAGCAGCTGTCCCCTTTGTAACCAAGATCTAGGAGACCGAGGAACCTGAGAAGATCTGGGTTGATGTATAAACTGTGTGTCTATGCGAAGGTTATAGAAAAAACAGCGTGTGAGGGAGCAGCAGGTGGTACTAGAAACTGTAAGCTACTTAATAGGCTGTGTGGCTATTGTTGAGGCTTCCCACCGCTGGGACAAAATCCTTACAAACACAGGCAAAGGTTGATTTGGGCTCACAACTTGCAGGGTCTCTTCCACAGCCAGCTTTCCCATCACCTTAGGCCTGTAGTAAGGCAGAACTTCATGGTGCCAAGAGTGTATGGTGAAAGACCCTGCTCACCCGGTGCCAGCCATGAAACAGATAAAGGTGTTAGGAGCAAAAGACTCCTTTCAAAGGCATGTCACCAAGGATCTGCTTCCTGTCACTGGGCCTGCATGATCACCAATGCCACCTCTAGTAGCAGCTTCTCACATCGGACCATCCTCCTCTTCGGACCGTGCCCCTCACATTGAACCACTCTCCTCTTCGGACCCTGCCCTTCTTGCTCAAGCGTTGGGATCGCACACTGAGCTGGGCTGCTGCCTGTGGGCCTACTCAGCTGTGAATTCACCAGCGGCTAATCTGTTGGTAAGGTGAGCACCCTGGTAATCCAGTCACCTCTCAGTGGTACCACCAGCTGGGTGTGTGTGTGTGTGTGTGTGTGTGTGTGTGTGTGTGTGTGTTAGTACTAATTCGAGCCAGCTGCGTGTTTGAAGTGTGGTTCATGGTGGGTTTGACTTGCATGTCCCTAATGACTAACGCTGGTAAGCATCTCTTCTCGTGTTTGTTGGCTATCGATAAATGGTTCTTTGAAGAAATACCTACTCAAGTCTTGCTTACACTGTTGTATGTTGTATCTTTGGAACCCTTAAAGATATTGGTAAATAAACTAAAAATTAAGCCAGGTGGTGGTGGTGCACGCCTTCAATCCCGGCAATCAGTGGTAGGCAGATCTCTGTGAGTTCGAGGCCAGCCTGGTCTACAGAGCGAGATCTAGAACATGCTACATGGTGAAACCCTGTCTCAAAAGAATTAAAAAAAAAACTCTCAAAATTAAAAAGTCATTTCACTTTTCATGGTCTCATTTTCTTCACTTACACAGTGAAAGGTTTAGATTAGACCGTGGTTTTCAATCTCATTGCTATTATTTTGGACCAAATAATTACTTATCTGTGTGTGTGTGTGTGTGTGTGTGTGTGTGTGTGTGTGTTATATATGTAAGGATATATGTATGTGTGGGTACAGTGCACACACATGGAGACAAGAAGAGGTCATTTGGGAATCCACTTTCACTCTCCTGTAAGGTGAATTGTTAGACAGTCTTATTAATAAAAACCTGCAGCCAGATATGGGGCTGAAAACCTGAGAGATCAGAGGAATAGGACAAGCCACAGACAATTTCACCTCACCAACACCTCAGTCTCCAAAGAGACCTACTTCCTGTCTACCCACGCCTATATGCCTTTCCGTTCTGCATCTCACTTCCTCTCTCCGCCCAGCTTCATCACTTCCTCTTTCTGCCCAGCTCTGTCACTTCCTGTCTGTCTGTACAGACCTCCAGACCTTTATGGTTAGTGCTGGGATTTAAGGTGTGTGCCACCACACCAGGCTCTGTTCCCAGGGTGGCCTTGAACTCACAGAGATCCAGACAGATCTCTGCCTCTCCAGTGATAGGATTAAAGGCATGTGCTACCATTGCCTGACTTCTATGTTTACTATAGTGGCTCGCTTTTTCCTCTGATCCTCAGATAAACTTTACTGAGTTGCACAAAGAAAATATCACCACACTCTCCACCTATTCCCTTGAGATGGAGTCTCTCACTGAGCTTGGAGCTAGACTAGGGGCCGGCAAAATCCAGTGGGCCTCCAGTCTCCACAGCCTGAGCTTACAGGCATGCACAGTCATACGTGGCTTTTTACATGGATGCTGGAGCTTTGTGGGGAGCCATCCCAATACCTCCCTGATGATTCTTATTGTGGCTTTGTCTTGGGCACTGATTAGCGTTTTTAATCTCTCTCTAGCAGATACTGGTAAGCAACTTCTTTCCCTCTTGCAAAAAATGAAAATGTCAGATGTTCCCTAGGGGATTCAGTTGTCCCTGCTTGCAAACCACTGGAGATTGTTTATCAATAAAGACCCCGGGCCTGAATCACTTTGCTGGTAGTATTGCAGCTTTGGAACTATTTTCATTTATTAAGCAAATAGCTGGCATGATGTGCGTTTACTTTAATAGAGATTGTGTACACTCCCGATGCATCTCTGATTTTTGTTTGTTTGTTTGTTTGTTTGTTTGTTTGTTTTGTTTTTTCCAAAACAGGGTTTCTCTGTGTAGCTTTGGAACCTATCCTGGAACTAGCTTTGTAGAGCAGGCTGGCCTCGAACTCACAGAGATCCGCCTGCCTCTGCCTCCCAAGTGCTGGGATTAAAGGTGTGCACCACCACCGCCCGGCTCTGCTTTTTATTAGAATAAAATCGACTCAAAGAAGAAATACTGGTTGATTATCATGGGTCTGGTCAGAAGTTTTGAGCAGCATTTAGATGATTTATAAAAGTGGGAGAACAAATTATCAATAAATTATTTTTATTTTGTAAGCTACAGATTTGGTTTAGGAAGACTGTAGCTAATACAAGCATTTGGGCATAAAGAGATCCGGAACCACTTAGCTGAAATGCCAGCTTTGAATTCGGTTGGGTTCTTTGTCTTGTTTCCACAGGGTGGCAGTGCTGAGTCTGGAGCAAAATAACACTTGGCTATTGGGAAGGTAGTCAGTCAATCATCCAACTGAGAACTCGCCCCGCACTTGAAACACCGCACAGCATAACACATACCCCTTACAAGTTTTCCCTCGGTCCCCTGTACCACCGTCTCCCTACCTCAAATGTCTCCAACGAATGCAGTGTTTAAAAACACCTTTGTATTCTAGTTCTCCATCCATCACCCGTGGTCAGAGTTATCTTGCACCTCCCCGACTGCAAAACAAAATGAGGGTCTGGACCTGTGTCGGGATGTTGACGCTTAGCAGCCTCGACTGACCACCCATTCGCAGCAGCCGGAAATGAGTGGTCCATTCTATCCCACAGACCACAAGTCTGCCCTTGCACCACGAGCTGTCTTCACACCTTCATGACTTACACATAACAGCCTATCAAGTGATCCCTTTCTTGCCCGTCTTTCTTTACCTGGAGAATTCTTCCCGTTTTACCTCCATATTTCGCTCAAATGAGCCTCCCCAGCTCTGGGATCACAAACGTGAGTCGCCAGGCCTAGCATTTGTATGTGGGTTCTGGAGAACAAACTCAGGTCTTCCTGTTTGTGAGGCCAGCACTTTACCTGAGCTCCCTACCCCGCCTCCCACCCCACCCCCACCCCGCTGGACATTTTTTATCTGAACTGGCATGGATTCTCAGTCTTTAGTCCTTCACTACACAATCACTATCTTATTTTAGCACTAGACTCCATTTCAGAGAAGATTCTGTTGGTGAATGCATTTGTAGCTGGTAATATAACCATTCCCCAACACATAGCAGAATATTCCCCACCCCTACCCCGGCCCTCCTCTCTACATAGTGCAAAGACCAGGATGGCATCAGATTCTTGCCTCAGCCTTCCAGGTGCTAGGATTACACTATCCACAGTGTGGCAATATTTTAATGGTTGGATAATATTCATTATTAGGATTACACCTTATTGTTGGACATTTAGGTTGTGTCTTGATTTATCACTTTCAGTACCAGTCTGGAAATACTAAATATACCAGTGTATACGTTTCCTATTCATCAGTCTATTTCCTATTCATGAGTCTTTTGGAAACATGGATACCTCTGTTCTATTAGAGGTGCCTGCATGTTATAGTTAAACATAGGATCCCAGAGTCTGGCGTGACTCTGGACTTTCTGACTGAGCTGACTTAAAGATAAGCTAACAACAGCCCCAATATCTGGCTCTGGTTTTTTGTTTTTATTTATTTATTTATTTTTATTTTTTTAAGTTTTTCGAGACAGGGTTTCTCTGCATAGTTTTGGTGCCTGTCCTGGATCTTGCTCTGTAACCCAGGCTGGCCTGGAACTCACAGAGATCCGCCTGGCTCTGCCTCCCGAGTGCTGGGATTAAAGGCGTGCGCCACCACCGCCCGGCAGGTTTTTGTTTTTAATTAAGACCTTTTAGCAATTCGTGTTACGTGCTACTCGCAGGCAAGTGTGTCTGGGAGGTGCTAGGCCTATGGTGGACTTGTCTGCCTGTAGATTCCTGCCTGGTTTGTGTGGCCTTCCGCTCAGTTGGGTGGTGGTAGCCAAGGTAACGAACGTTACATGTTACCAATATGGAGTGAAAGGATAAACATGTAAAAAAAAAAAAAAAAAAAAAAGCAGTTAACAAAAATACAATTGAATTTATTTTGTGTTGGCATCTACTGCCGGGCATATTCAACTGACAACTGCTAGCAAAGGAAAACTTAGTTTTCTCCAGTCTCACTGGGTGTAGAAAGCACACGTAAGGGTAACATGCATTTTTAGCTGTAGCGTATGTAACTAGTGATGTCAGCCCTGACCTCTTGGCTAGGAAACTCTCTTGTCAGGTTTCCCCATTACAGTTCTTTCTCCGTCTGTTGTTAGTCAGTACTTCGTGAAGCTTCTCTGATGGTGTATAGATTCCTTGAGGTTACAGATATTGTATCGGTCATCGAACTTTGACCCATTATTAATTAGCATCCAGTACGTTCCTTGACTTAATCAGGTACCATGGTGATTGCCAAGTAGCAATTTTTCTGATTCCAATTCCTTCCATATTGATCAAGTGGTAGTTGTTGATGGCTATACTTGGTTGTCAACTTGACTCTATCTGGAATGAACTACAATCCAGAGGGCATACTTGTGATCTGGATCCTGAGGTAGGAAAACACACACTTTTGATTCAGATCCTGAGGCTGGAAGACACACACCTTTAATCCAGACCTTGAGGCGGGAAGGCACACCTTTAATCTGGCCACACCTCCTGCTGGAAGCCTATATGAGGACGGTGGAAGAAGGAAGGGTTGATTCCTTCTTTGCCTGCTTGCCCTTGCCATGCCAGCACATCAATTCCTTTGCTGGCATTGGAGCCAGCTTCTTTGGGATTCCAGCATACACAGAAGATCAGCTGAGACACACAGCCTCATGGGGCTGAGCAACTACTAAATTCATGGACTTTCCATTCATAGCTAGCCACTGTTGGACTGCAGCCTGTAAGTCATTCCAATAAATTCCCACAAATATATATATGCAGTGCTCACAGAGGCCAGAAGAGGACATCAGATCCCCTGGAACTGGGCCACCTGATGTAGGTGCTGGGAGCCAAACCAACCTTCTAAAAGAGCAGTAAATGTGGGGCTGGGGAAATGGCCCAGATGTTATGAGCACGGCCTTCCTTCCAGAGGACCCAAGGTTGAGTCGCAGTTCCTACCGCCCATTGGACGAGGCAATGTTCGGGCCACTGGTCATTTTTATAAGAGCATTCCAGTGAAGTGTTGACGTTTCAAGCTTGATCAATATGCTTGATCAATATGGTTTCTGTTGTGTCTGGTATTCAGTTCACACAGGTCCGTGGAAGAAACAGGGTCACTCTAGGATGATTTTCAGCCTTTGCAGCCACAGGGAGTCAGCTTCTGGTGAACTGACTGACTGTAGCTTTGCAAAAGGTTTTTTTTATTGTTATACAATTTGCACCTTAGCACGTCAATTTCCAGGTACCCAAACCCCTTATCTGAAGCTCCCCAAAGAGACAAATGACAAAGCAATTTCCAGTTCCCAGGACGCTCAGTTTTCTGAGTCCTCCCACAACCAGGTTTTGCACAGGCTCTGAACCTTTTAGGAAACACTAGATGAAAACTTCACACAGAAGGTAGCGGACACAGAATGTAGATCCAAGCCACGTGCTGGCCCTCCAGAATCAAACCAGCTGCAACGCTCCATGGGAACGATCGCTACAGGTTTAAGAGCTGATATGGGGAAAAGAAAAGAAACAAGGGAAGATGTAAGGAGTTGGGGGTATTTACAACTGAGTGCTGATGCATGGATTAAAATAATTTCAAGTGACGATACACAGTATCATGGAGACCAGAAGAGGGTGTCAGATCCTCTATCACCGCAGTTACACACAGTCGTGAGCTACCATGTGGGTGCCGTGAATCAGACCCAGGTCCTCTGGAAGATGTCGGTGCTCTGGCTGCTGAGCCATCGTGCCAGCCAGAGCACCCCTATTTTATTGAATATCGTTAGGATCTTGTAATGTATTTTGGTGTCATAGTTTTTTCATGAAATTAAAAGTTATTTGCAAATATTATCTTAAATTGGTTTGTGTTTTATCATATGAAAGTATTATTCCATAGGGATGTTCCTCGGCCAGTCTACTCCCAACTGTCAACATTGTCGTACTCGTATGTAGTATTAAAATAGAAGAGACTAAAATATAAGGAGGGAAAGTCCATCCTGTAAAGTTTGGTAAAGCATCGCTCTCTTTGTTTGGGGATTCTTACCAATTCAGCCACACAAGGGTAATGACATTTCAGTTAACGGTGGCCCATAGTTACGGCCGTTGTCCTGTGAGATTACAATAGAGCTGAAATATTCCTATTGCCTAGTATCTTCACTGTGCCCTTCCTGTGTTTGAATTGTGCCAAATTGTCCGCAATCTGTGGTCCAAGAATAATATGTCACACAAGTATTAGCCTAGCAATGTGAGGATGGAGTAGATGCTACAGTATAGGAGTGTGTGAGTGTGCTCTATGTTTACACATAATGCTTACGAATATCTGGGCCATAGTTCTTTCTCCATACAGTGATCCACCACAGAGTATCAAACCTTAATTCTCTTGCACATACAGCCGTCCCCGCTTACACATGAAACTTCTCACTGAAGACTGCATCCGTAGAAGGGGCTAGCCAGTGACTCTCTCCCTGAGAGGTGGCAGAAACACATCATTCTCCAGGTTAGCACTAGTGTGTCTAGAGTGTGCCTGTCATCCCAGCTCTAGAGAAACACAAACAGGAAGATCACACTGTGAAGGCAATACAGACTCCATCTTAGGGTAGGGCCACCATCTTAGACCACCTGCTGTACTCAGTTCCAGGAAGGACCTCAGGAATGTGCCGTGACAACTCGAACAGATACAGGGCAAAAGTTCAACCCAATAGCTTCAAATGTGGTTTTGTGCCGGATAGTTTCAAAAAATCACCGTGCCCCATATCCCTTCTACCCAATCCTGAGATGCCGAAGCATGTAATTCCTGGCTTGCGGTTTTTCACTATAAAAACTCTCTACTCCTGGGCCCACTGCTGCTGCCTAATTTCCCTCCATCTGCCTGGTGGTGGCCCAGGTTCGAACCTGACAATAAAAGGACCCTTATGTGCTTGCATCAGAAACCGGCTCCTTGGTAGTCTCTGGGGGTTTCGAGAAATGGGTACAACACACACATTTGAGACCAGCCCTTGTCCACATGGAAAGCCCCAGTCCAGCCAGGACTGTACAGTGTGGCCCCGTCTCAAAAGAAAGAAGTTAGCACTAGTAGTAGTATATAACAATAGTTCAAATCTAGGGCTCTGTAAGCAATTAACATTAGCCATGTTCTTATCTTCAAAATCATCATGCAGATAGATCAGTGGGTAAAGGTGCCTGCTACCAAGCCTGACAACCTGTGTCAGATCCCCGGAACCTACATGGGGGAGGGAGAGAATAGATTCCTGAAACTTGTCCTTTGACCCCACCTACATACTGTGATGCAAATATCTGAATACAGGTGATCTATAAGTCAGCACGGCCACATACTTGTTTTATGAGTAATTTTGACTTCAATGATATGTGAGCAAATATTGACAAGTACTGGGAATTAATGTGAGATCAAAAGAAGGAATTCTTCATAAGACCATTTCCCATGCTCATGGTGTATTGTGGGAAGGGGGGGGCAGTGCTCTGTTTTTATGCACTTGTCCTGGATTGTATACATAGTAAATAATTATTAAACCCACATTAATGCAAACATGACTAATTTGGAATTTATGAGAATTCCACTGGAGCTGAACTTAGCCATCATTCTCTGAAAAGAAAAACTTAAAATGACTTGCATAAAAAAGGATGCCAAATGACTCCCTAGCAAGCCACAGAGACTGTCTGACTTAGAAGAGGCATCCCAGATGCCATAAAAAAAAGGTACAAGTGTAAACAAAGGCCACAGCCTCCAGGAAGACCACCTGGAGAACGAATCAGTACCTCGGTTTTCTATTCCTGGAGCAGCACTTGGGAAGCCAAGTTTATTCCCTGTGTAAAAGCATAAAGTGAGGTTTGTTTTTTCTTCAATAGGCTACCTTTATCTCCCAACAACTTCACTCATGTAAACAGGGTCTTGATCATATCCAAACCAAATCTCCCCTCCCTTCCCCCAGGCACCCTCAGCATGTCCCTTCACACTGCATGTCCCCTCCTTTTAGAAAAATAACACGCTGCGTTCATCTCTGCTTCCCGACTGATGCCGACTGATCACGTACAGGAAACTATAGCTACTACGTAAGCACAGTGGCCGGGTCGAATCCGGAAGACGGCCTCTCACAGCAGGACAGCATCTCACAGCCAGGCTCCCCATCCACGAGCTCTTACAGTCTTTCCACGCACCCCTCCCCACCTCTACAATGACTGGTGGCGGGAGGTTGATACACATGTCCCATTTAGGGCCTGAGCCTTGCTAGTCACTGATTCTCAGCACGTTTGACCACTCGTAAGTGTCTGCATTGACTGCTGACCCATGCAGAGAGAAACCACTGTGGCCAACCTTGAGGGTAACACTAATCCATGCATACACACACACACACACACACACACACACACACACACACACGCACGCGCGCGCATATAAACACAAATGGGCAGCATGCTCATTTAGCAAAACAATAGCATCAAGTTCCCCACCCAAAGGCCTGCGACCTCCCTAGCCGTGATGAGTCTTTTACCACATTTATAACACCAAGCATGAATTCACTCCTGTGGCAGGCCTCAAACCCGACAACCTGGGTTTGATCCCCAGGACCCACGTGATGGAAGAAGATGCATACACACATGCCACAAAATGAATAAATAAAAAAACATAACTAAAATTTATATTAAAGAATTATGATTTTTTTTTCTAGCACTGGAGAGGCTGAGGCAGGAGGATTATCGTGAGTTTGAGGCTAACCTAGGCTCTATAGTGTGTTCCGGGGCAGTCTGGGCTACAGAGTGAGATCTTGTCTCAAAAAACCAAAACAGCAAAAAGAAAAAAAAAGTATTAATATCATCATGACCTATATATAGTGCAGTACCGGTGAATAAGATGTTATAGACACTTACTTGAGGGATATACTCACTGCAGGACAGGAAGCTTGTGGAATTTCCTAGAGCCTAATATTACCCTGAATGTAACTCCCCAAGATATACCCTCGGGAGCCTGGGTAGTGTTTTAATGTCCAAGACACTAGAGAATATGCCCCCATCCATTGTAGAAATGATACAAGGAACTGTAAAGACTCAGCATTTACTCTTCAGTGTTCCAAAGAGCTGACATTTGTCCTCGGGTGTTGCGAACCAGTACAGATAGAAAAAGTAGTTAGTGGAGTTTAGAAACTCCACACAGAATCTTAGTTCTGTTATCACTTTCTGCTTGCTTCCAGGCTGTATTGTTTTTTTTTATTAGCTTTCAAGGCAGTGTGCAAAGTGATGGGTTCCCTTCTGATGGTTTCCTAAATACCTGGGTTATTTTTAGATTTAATTTTTAAATGCTTATGTGTATGTACACATGCCATGAATGTTCATGCTCCTGTGGAGGCCAAAAGAGGGCATCAAGTTCCCCTGGAGCTGTCGTTACAGGCTGCTGGGAACCACGTGATATGGATGATGGGAACCAAACTCAGATACTACGGAAGAACAGCCAGTGCTCTTAACCACGGAGCCATCTCTCCACATACTTTGTTCTCAGTTGTCTCTTTCCCCCACTCCCACCTCCTGTCCCCAACCCTGTCTTTCTGGTCCCCTTCCTCTCTCCAATAGTCCCCACTTCCCCTTTCCTGTTACATGTATTCCATTATCTTCTTACCTTCTTTAGTATTTATAATTACAGCAGTTCTGGGAACAATTAAACTTGACACCATGGCCACTTTATAAAGCCCTGCACCTCTCCAGGACTTAGTTTTGTATTAGTCAAATGAAGGGATGACACAGATAATCCTACAGCCCTTTCCAGGTTTAATATTATTTTCTGATCATTCAAATTAATAACCAAAAAATAAAAATTAAAATGCAGAATATCCCTTCATTTATAGCTATGCTTCTAATTATACCAATAGCTTATACAAAGATCCTAAAATAAGCTACTATTTCAGTTAAAGTAACAAGGCTTTTTTTGTTTTGTTTTTACAGATAATACTTTCACTTTTCTATGGGGGAGATACAGTTTCCTCACAGCGTACACCGTGAAGCAGGATTTTGCGATCCTGTCACACTTGCAGGCAGTTAATATAGTAGAATAACTGGAAATGCAATACATTAAGGAAGCCAACAAGAACTGGCCAAGATTAGCAGATTATATATCTGATCGCATTGCGTTATTACATATCTAGATCTGATTATAGGTAGCGAGGTTGATTGTATCATTGTCATTTCAAAAGATAAAGAACATTTTATAAAATGTTTTCAATTCTTTGATCCACGATTATTTAGATTTAATGAAAGTTTTCTTCTCCATATAGGTACACCTCTGGGGGGACGCCTAGCCTGTTCTTGGAAGGACACACTCACGATGTTCAGTCACTGCAGTGGTCTGTGCTCACATTTTGCATTGTCTCAGTTTAATCCTCAAAGTGAGTCTGTGAATGTAGTGATGTTGTCTAGAATATAACTTGCTCAAGGGTCCACAGGGGACAAGCTACAGAACCAGGGTCTGTCACCCCCAAACGCTATTCCTTAGATCTTCTAACACAAATTATAAGAACTTCAGGGATGGGGAGAGAATGCCAACCCCACTCCAAACCTTTAATTATAAATGTTACACATAGTTAAACAACCTTGTCAACACAATGGCATCCTTACGTGGCAGCCTGACTTCGGATTATTTCAAAATATGTGGGCAGTAGGCACTGTCGCCCAGACACGTGACGTTCTGTACAGTATCAAATGCGTCTTCACGTCCCTGGTGAGTGCTCAAAATCAAGATCACGGAAATGAAATCTGCTAGGCTTAATTTCCCTCACCCTCTGCAAGCAGACAGGGCCCCACAGAAGCTTCTGGAACTTAAATTGGGGCAAGACTCTGAGTTTGGGACAAGCCCAGCCCCTTTTTTGAACGTCAGTCCATCAATCAAGGCTTGAAGGATAGACAGTTTCCCACGGCCCCCTGCTGAGCCTGAATGCACAGACTCTCGGCTTCCTGCGGACTGGTGAATATGTTGCTTATCCCTATCCTAGGCTTTACTGACAGCCTTCATAAAAACTCACTCACAAGATAAACAGGCCCGACAGAACCTTTGACAGCTCGTTAAGGTGGGCAAAGCATCCCTGACATGTTAACGTGACCTAACAGCAGTTCCGTTGTGTCAGAACAAGGAAAGGGTGCTGCTAACTGCAGCCTTTGGTCTGAAATAGTGTAATGTCTGTGTGCACTGTTCTCCAGGAGTAAGCTAGTAGAGGCTCAGTGTATGGATTACCTCCAGCACATGCCTTTTACACATGTTGTTTTCTGTGCACCGAACACGTCCTCTATCTCCCCTGCCTAATTACCAGAGCCAGCTCTGAGGGGGACATCAAACACAAGCCTATCTCCCAAGGAACTGTTCCTTTCCCTGGGTGCCAACACTGTAATTTATATTTTGCCCACAAATTATGCTTATCTTATTTTATTTTAGGCTAAGGGCACTGTGTGAAACAAATAAGGTCATTGGTCAAACGTTTAAATTATGATCATGGGGATGGAGAGATGGCTCAGTGGTTAAGAGTACTTGTTGCTTTTGCAAAAGACATGAGCTTGCTTCCCAGAAACCACACAGTGGATCACAACTGTAACTCCAGTTCCAGGGGATCTGATGCCCTCTTCTGGCCTCTGTTGGCACTGCATTCACATGGGGCACATACATGCATGCAGGCAAACACATTAACTAAATACATAAATTATGATGACAATAATAGTGTGACAGATGTGCTGTCCCTTAGATGAGTTGTTGATTTGAGTCCTCACAATGATCCTGCAGATATTGCTAACATCCACACCTTATTGAGGTTAACATAGATTATCAAACTTACGTACAGTCACATGCTTGAAAATTACTAGACCAGAATTTGATCCAGATGTCAGGAGCCAGAGTTGGGTCTTTAATTGATCTTGAAATTGAAAAAATACATTTTTTTGATGATTGAATAACTGGATGAAGTTTCATGTTCAGAATTTTTTTTTTTTTTTTTTTTTTTGGTTTTTCTAGACAGGGTTTCTCTGTGTAGCTTTGGAGCCTGTCCTGGAACTCACTCTGTAGCCCAGGTTGGCCTCGAACTCACAGAGATCTGCCTGCCTCTGCCTCCTGAGTGCTGGGATTAAAGGCATGCACTACTACTGCCCGGCTCATGTTCAGAAATTTTATTTATTTTTATCAATATTCTTCAGGAAAGAAAGATCTCTGCATCTACAAATATCTTCCTAAAAGAGGCACTATGACAGTGCCTATGAGATTTACTTTATTCTAATTCAAAGGTGCACCATTATTTTATGTATTAACTATGTGTTGCTTATAATTGCAGACACTATTGATTGCAAAATCCCAAATTTTAGAGATATTAAAATATGTGCCTTAGCATAGGTAATATATATAAGGTGTGAATACACAGATTTTCTGGATTAATATTTTTCAGTATTAATTTTTCTACAACTCCTAAGTCTACTGCTGTGATTAAGCACACAAACTAGGGAGACAGTTTACTTGATCCCGAGTAGCCCTGGGGAAATATTTAATTCCTCCAATTTTAGATATCTCTGCTACAAAATGGGAACAATAGCAACACACTTATCAGAATCACCCAAGATATACTTATGAGACATAGCTAGATGTTTTAATTCAGTTTCTAGATCCTTTTGCAAAAGATGGATCAGACAAATTGTTTATAGCATCTATCAGTTGCTACAGTTCAGCTCAGCTCAGGGGTAGGGTGCTTGCCTAGATGTGTAAGGCCTTGGTTTTGATTCCCCAACACTGAAAGAAACATACATGCACACACACACAATCTACCAGTCATGAAAGGGCAGCTACACAATTGGGAAGCAATTCAGAAGTGATAATAAAAGACTATTTTATTTTGTTTTGGTTTGTCTGAGAGTCTAATGCATCCCGGGTGGGCCTTCCACTTGCTAGGCAGAAGACAAGCTTGAACTCCTGATCCTTGCTAGAATTCCAGGTGCACCCAGCCACACGCCCATCTTATGTAGTGCTGGGGACTGAACCCAGGGTTCTGTGCGTTCTAGGCAGACACTCCAACTGCACTGTGTCCCGAGCTCTTCTTCAAAGACTGCCTTTAGTTAAAAGGTTTCACACTGTCTTCAGGAGGTCTCCATGGGTAGGCTAGCCTACAAACGGCCATCTTGCCGCACTATTGACAGTAACTGAGCTGACATCTGGGGTGTGGCTTTAGGAAGACCCAGTTCCCGGCATTCAGCTCTCACAGAAGCCGGTTAAACTTGCATTAGGAAAAGCTCCAGTTTGTAGGCGGAGCCTGCAGGTCTCATTTACACCCTTCGGTGGGTGCTTGCTTCTCACGCCTTGGCGACAGGAAGGTAAATAGTGTTTTGTGCAAATAAGTGTCTTTCTTTTTTTAACATTTATTTATTTATTATGTGTACAATGTTCTGCCTGCGTGTACACCTGCAAGCCAGAAGAGGGCACCAGATCTTATTCCAGATGGTTGTGAGCCACCATGTGGTTGCTGGGAATTGAACTCAGGACCTCTGGAAGAATAGCCAGGGCTCTTAACCTCTGAGCCATCTCTCCAGCCCCGCAAATAAGTGTCTTAGTTCTGTTCACATAGCAAATGAACAGAACTCATTTTCGTCGGATGTGGCCCACATCCCCGTGTACCTGCCTGGAACCTGATAAACTAATTGTGAACTGAAGTAACCTCTAGCACATTCTCGGGGCAGGAGGAATAAAAAGGTTTCTTTCATTGTAAGATAAGCTTTGGTTTGGCTTGGGTTGGTTCTGCTGTGGACTCTGAGGGTTAAGAAAGAACAAAGATGCCGGGCGTTGGTGGCGCACGCCTTTAATCCTAGCACTCGGGAGGCAGAGCCAGGCGGATCTCTGTG